>OZ014443.1:1907333-2017333 GCA_963966035.1 Acleris laterana
GTAGATAACGTGGTGGAGTACGTCCGTCAGAAGGTTGGATGCGGACTGACGGAGCCCCAGCTGCGGGACGTGCACTTCAGTTTGTTTGTAGTTTATGCTGGGGACCGTCGGGTGTCCTGACTTCTGGCCGAAAGGGGTCGTGTTCCGGGGGTTTCGGGGCAATAATAGCAAGACAGGACCACGCTTTGTCACCTCGGTGTCAGGTTTAATGTAATGTATGTTAGTCTATTCTTATTCTTATATATTTATTTTAAATATAGATAAAACATTTATAAATTCCTCTGCTTGAGATTTTTCACAATGGAAATAACTAATGATTCCTAATGGAGCTGGTAGACTTGATTGATGATGACGTTTTGTATTCAATGAACGATTTGCTATAATCCGCACCTTAACCCTTTGAACGCCAAGAACCACTAAAGTGGTCGTGAGATACAGTGCAAAATATAGACCAGAGTATTTGTGACGTAAGTTTGACATTAGCTGTGGTTTTCAGCTGTCATTGCGTCGGTGAAACTGCAAAACCGCGTAACTAACAAATTTATGACAGAGTAAAATAAACCTTACCGACTTATTGAAAAGGTGCATTTTGCTCCTTATTTTAAATGATACTTACGCGGTTTTGCAGTTTCATCGACGATTGGCGTGTGAGGACGTCGTTTGTATCAAGTCAAAGGGTTAAGATAGTTTCCCTGTATATAATATATAGCCATGGTAAGAAAAGGTTCGTTACTTTTCGAATTTCAACACTATTAAGGTCCAAAAGTGACGACTGTATTCTCTATGAATGAATGAATGAATTATATTTATTTTCTAAAGTAAGTCACAGTATACATTGCATGTTATGTCAAAAGTACAAGAAATTACATTGGAATCGTCAACAATATACATAAATTTTAATATAATCAAAATAGAAATAAGAAGTCAGGATAACAATAACAATACAGAACTAAGAAGTTACTCGTATCACCGTTAAGGATCGTCTCAAAATAAGTCAAAACATTAAGTACAAATAATAAAAAACAACAATACATATTAAATCAAAACAAATTATAAATCAAGGTCCATAAACTCTTTAACTGAGTATAATGGATTTTACAATAAAAGGTTTTTCAGCCGGCGTCCAAATGCTTCGTCAGATGGTTCATTTCTGAGATTGGAGGGTTCCCCATACGTTCCCAGTTTCAAAACGCTGTATCCTGTCTATATTTTTTACAGGGTAGCACCGACCGTCGTCCGCATGGGCGTTACGGACCTGGGCGAGTCTACATTCCAGCCTGCCACCGACGTGCGGGTGGCCAGTATCGTCAAACACCCCGATTACACCCGCGGGGCGAAATACCACGACCTGGCACTCATCAGGTTAGTTATGTGTAGAGTTAGGATGGTGGCATACCGTGGTTCTAGAGTCCATGGAGTCGCTATTCCGTGTTTATTATAATACATACCACTTAACCAACCTGCAACCTGCAACCTGTCACTAATACACTGGTAAACATCTTAGCCTAAAAGTGCAAAATGTGGTTACAGAATTGTTAACAAATTATTGGAGTTGTTGGTAATTCTGTAGCTCTGCCTACCCCGCTCTGGCGTGAATAAAGGCGTGAGTTTATGTATGTATGGTACATCCCACTTTGATTTTCACCTCCAGTAATTAAATATTTCAATATTTTTTTATTCATTAAACTTCGAAACCATTTTAAATTAATTATGGTATGGAGGATATCTCTGTTGTGAAAGCGTTACAAATTAGCAAATATTAGTAGGTATGGTATAACCGAGCTAAAAATGTATTTAGTTCATTTTGAAATATGACCATACTGATGGTCAAAATAATTGGGACGTGGCGACGCTTGAATCAGAATATTAATACCTACTTATAATTAAACTTATAGGGCCAATACTTATTATTTTTTACGTTTCAGAGGTTTTTCTTTACAGACTGTTTTAAGTCGGGGGCTTTTTGAATTTTGAATATTTTTTTTATTCTTATTTATTTAAGGAGAACCAACAGCTTTTACAATTCCGATAGTAGCTTAAATAGAGGTACAGAGCCAATTACAGGAACTCACAAATAGATATAAATTAAGAAATATACACCTTAGTGCCACGCACAGCAGTGCCACAGCCACACAAACATTAAACAAAAACAATGCACAATGCTAAAAGAACTTAAAAGAACTGCGAACATTCATAGAATGCTCGACCCACTATGCTCGCTTATATACCAGATCGCAACTGGTATGCCGCTCATTCAAAACACAATCTAGTTAATTTACACCTCACAGAAGGAATTACACAGTTAAATATATCAATATCAAGCTCTCTTGTCAAATACAGACAATATTCAGAGAATATTCTTGAAAGTATATTGGCCTACAGACTTATTAGATGCTTCTATGCGTTAAAAACATTTTTTTTTTTTAATTTTACCCTGTTATTCCTCAGATTGGCGAAGTCAGTGCAATTTAACATCAACTTGAACGCTGTCTGTCTGTACACCCGTACCAAGGAACCGAGTACGCGGCTCACTGTCACTGGTTGGGGCACTACCAGTACCACCAGTAAGTTCTTTTTCATGTGTGTGTGTGTAGGTCATTGTTTATCTTAGAAGCGGGTTGAAAGTGGTACTTGTCCTCCCTAGGGAAGAAAACCTCATAATCGAAATGAAAAGTAGAGTGTTTAACTCAGGTGAAAGTATCAATTTCACCCTCGAACTATACGCGCACTCGCTATCGCTCGTGCAGCCTAAATATCTCGGCTGCAATTGATCACTTTCATCCCTTGATTAGCAATCTACTATTTACATTACAGGGTGACACCTAAGACGTAATACAAAATTTTTTTTTCTGGATCTACTCATGAGCACGATCATCTTTTAGTATGGGACTAATATCGAAATCGGTAGTTTTTTTTTTAATCTCCCATACTAAAAGCAATCAGCTGGTTTCACAATTTGTATGGAGACGTCGATTTTGTGTTTACATTTTCGAAGTTGGTCCCATATTAATAGTAGATCGTAATCATGAGTAGATTCGGAAAATAACATTTTGTATTACGTCTTACGTGTCACCTAGTATAATATGTTCCATATCTTATTGCAAATTTACATTTCACACGATCGTTTATCGTATATTGAGCAGTCAAGTAATTTAAAAAATACATAGCTATATTAGCTATATTAATTTCGTTCGTATTTTTTTTTTATTGTTTTACTGAAAAACTATTGACATATTTCATGGAACTTAAAAAAAAACTTCTTTTACTTCCTATATGCGAACTGGACCGTTAAGAGTGAGAATGACCTCGTTCCTTGACCGAATCGATTCGCTGATACGATTTCCGTACACAGAAACATAATTCGGATGTTATTCTAATGAGTTTGGTTGTGTCTGAATACTCAGATATCATTTTTATTATCTAGAGGATAAAATGCCGTTTTAGTGCGCCTGCACCCAGCATAAACAACTTTTTACAAGTAGATGGAACTGAAACAGTGCATTTTGATGCAAGTATGACATTTTACACGAGTCCCGAGGAGTCTTGGCCCGAGCTGCAAAACAACAACACAACTTAAAACTCGGGACGTGTGAAAAAACAATCCCGGACGTACATCAAAATTCGTTTCTTAATACAAAAAGTTTAATCAAATTCTTAGTGTTGTGTCGCCCTAGCGACATCTAACGGCATCTTGTATCGAGCACAGGCACTCGCCAGCGCCACCAGCGTCAGATAGCGGAACTAAAGTGGTCTACATAGCGCTAACGTTGTTTCCAAAGTCGGTTGACATATATACCGATTCCAACTTTATCCCAATGGACTTTGGTCCCCAGGCATAACGCCCGCCTGGAGAGAGGTCCCTCTATCGTCCTCTCTTTCTGCATTGGTGACCCCGACGTGATGATCATCCTACAGTCTGATAAAAAATCACAGTACAATTTGAACAATTAAGGGTATAAAAATGGAAAATCAAAAAAACACCAGTGCGAAAAATCCACTTTCCGCACGATATGCAACTACAAAAAGGACCACTTTTTCAACTATATTAAGAAGGTGTTTTACTTAAACTATTGCAGAGGACGCACGCAGCAACGTGTTGTTGAAAGCGAACGTGACGGTGGTGCCGCGAAGCCAGTGCGGGGAGTCCTACACGATGTGGAAGAAACTGCCCGTCGGCATCTCCACGCAGCAGATCTGCGCCGGCGACCCCCAGGGGCTGCACGACACCTGCCAGGTCAGTGCTCAGCCCCCTATTGGTCTAGTCCTACACGAGGTGGAAGAAGCTGCCCGTCGGCATCTCCACGCAGCAGATCTGCGCCGGCGACCCCCAGGGGCTGCACGACACCTGCCAGGTCAGTGCTCAGCCCCCTATCGGTCTAGTCCTACACGATGTGGAAGAAGCTGCCCGTCGGCATCTCCACGCAGCAGATCTGCGCCGGCGACCCCAGGGGCTGCACGACACCTGCCAGGTCAGTGCTCAGCCGCCTATCGGTCTAGTCCTACACGAGGTGGAAGAAGCTGCCCGTCGGCATCTCCACGCAGCAGATCTGCGCCGGCGACCCCCTGGGGCTGCACGACACCTGCCAGGTCAGTGCTCAGCTCCCTATTGGTCTAGTCCTACACGAGGTGGAAGAAGCTGCCCGTCGGCATCACCACGCAGCAGATCTGCGCCGGCGACCCCCAGGGGCTGCACGACACCTGCCAGGTCAGTGCTCAGCCCCCTATTGGTCTAGTCCTACACGAGGTGGAAGAAGCTGCCCGTCGGCATCTCCACGCAGCAGATCTGCGCCGGCGACCCCCAGGGGCTGCACGACACCTGCCAGGTCAGTGCTTAGCCCCCTATTGGTCTAGTCCTACGCGATGTGGAAGAAGCTGCCCGTCGGCATCACCACGCAGCAGATCTGCGCCGGCGACCCCCAGGGGCTGCACGACACCTGCCAGGTCAGTGCTCAGCCCCCTATTGGTCTAGTCCTACACGAGGTGGAAGAAGCTGCCCGTCGGCATCTCCACGCAGCAGATCTGCGCCGGCGGCCCCCAGGGGCTGCACGACACCTGCCAGGTCAGTGCTCAGCCCCCTATCGGTCTAGTCCTACACGATGTGGAAGAAGCTGTCCGTCGGCATCTCCACGCAGCAGATCTGCGCCGGCGACCCCCAGGGGCTGCACGACACCTGCCAGGTCAGTGCTCAGCCCCCTATTGGTCTAGTCCTACACGAGGTGGAAGAAGCTGCCCGTCGGCATCTCCACGCAGCAGATCTGCGCCGGCGACCCCCAGGGGCTGCACGACACCTGCCAGGTCAGTGCTCAGCCCCCTATCGGTCTAGTCCTACACGATGTGGAAGAAGCTGCCCGTCGGCATCTCCACGCAGCAGATCTGCGCCGGCGACCCCAGGGGCTGCACGACACCTGCCAGGTCAGTGCTCAGCCGCCTATCGGTCTAGTCCTACACGAGGTGGAAGAAGCTGCCCGTCGGCATCTCCACGCAGCAGATCTGCGCCGGCGACCCCCTGGGGCTGCACGACACCTGCCAGGTCAGTGCTCAGCTCCCTATTGGTCTAGTCCTACACGAGGTGGAAGAAGCTGCCCGTCGGCATCACCACGCAGCAGATCTGCGCCGGCGACCCCCAGGGGCTGCACGACACCTGCCAGGTCAGTGCTCAGCCCCCTATTGGTCTAGTCCTACACGAGGTGGAAGAAGCTGCCCGTCGGCATCTCCACGCAGCAGATCTGCGCCGGCGACCCCCAGGGGCTGCACGACACCTGCCAGGTCAGTGCTTAGCCCCCTATTGGTCTAGTCCTACGCGATGTGGAAGAAGCTGCCCGTCGGCATCACCACGCAGCAGATCTGCGCCGGCGACCCCCAGGGGCTGCACGACACCTGCCAGGTCAGTGCTCAGCCCCCTATTGGTCTAGTCCTACACGAGGTGGAAGAAGCTGCCCGTCGGCATCTCCACGCAGCAGATCTGCGCCGGCGGCCCCCAGGGGCTGCACGACACCTGCCAGGTCAGTGCTCAGCCCCCTATTGGTCTAGTCCTACACGAGGTGGAAGAAGCTGTCCGTCGGCATCTCCACGCAGCAGATCTGCGCCGGCGACCCCCAGGGGCTGCACGACACCTGCCAGGTCAGTGCTCAGCCCCCTATTGGTCTAGTCCTACACGAGGTGGAAGAAGCTGTCCGTCGGCATCTCCACGCAGCAGATCTGCGCCGGCGACCCCCAGGGGCTGCACGACACCTGCCAGGTCAGTGCTCAGCCCCCTATTGGTCTAGTCCTACACGAGGTGGAAGAAGCTGTCCGTCGGCATCTCCACGCAGCAGATCTGCGCCGGCGACCCCCAGCGGCTGCACGACACCTGCCAGGTCAGTGCTCAGCCCCCTATTGGTCTAGTCCTACACGAGGTGGAAGAAGCTGCCCGTCGGCATCTCCACGCAGCAGATCTGCGCCGGTGACCCCCAGGGGCTCCACGACACTACGTACGACGTATTCTTCTGTCTGTTCACGTTTGCAAGGACTTGATTTTTTAAATAAATTATTCTAGTTATGGCTTTTGACGTAGAGACCTCGTCGTGTTGTTCTCATAGTTTTTTTTATCAAGTTTAAGGTTTATTGACCTTACATTAGTAAAAAAATATTTTTGGTAGTTTCAAGAATTTATTATTTATTACTTTATTACCTAATGTAACTTACTTTACTTAATGTAACTTAGTTTTAAGTACTATGTTTTTATGATTTAAAAAATGACCTACTGCTGGAGTTTCTTGCGGCGCTTCTTCTCCGCAATGATGGTGCGGTGCTTGTCCGAAGCGCTGGTAGACTCACCCTATTATTACCGACGTGTAAAAGAGCCCTCATGTGGCCTATTTACTGTATAAATTTTGAATTTTGAATTTCTTCTCTTTTTTTTAATTAATTGTACATTTCGCTTATTAAATACAAAACGGACACATTCCAAAATAATTTGCTCTTCCATTAAAACTCGTATTCCAACAGCTTCTAATTTTAAAATGCAACACTGACTCATTTCGGAGTGTGTCCGTTTTGTATTCAATGAACGATTTGTTTCGACGTAATTTGCACCCGCCAGCCGTCCATTACCCATCTCACAGAGCATTTGTTCGTCGGCCAGGGCGACTCCGGCGGGCCGCTGCAGGGCCTGACGCACTCGGACGGCCAGTACCGCCTCGTGGGCGTCACGTCGTTCGGGCGCGGCTGCGGCTCCCCCGTGCCCGGCGTCTACACCTACCTCGCGCACTACCTCGACTGGATCGAGCAAGTCGTGTGGCCCTAGCCGCCACACCGCAGGGGGGGGGCACCAGGGGCTGTAGCTGTAGCCAACATGCAAACGCTACCTAATATTTTCTATCTCTCAAAATGTATGTGATGACAGTAACTGTCATGAAGTCAACTGTTGACTACGTGGTTTATCGTTAAGCACAAGAATAGGGCTAAGGCCTCGACTGGATCGAGCAAGTCGTGTGGCCCTAGCCGCCACACCGCAGGGGGGGGGCAGCAGGGGCTGTAGCCAACATGCAAACGCTACCTAATATTTTCTATCTCTCAAAATGTATGTGATGACAGTCGGATCCCTTTGACTGCCATACATATCGTTGGTCATAATCAGTGTTCGGAATTTTCACGGCAAAACAAAAGACTATCGCAAATTTACTAGGGTAAGAAATAATTTTTCATCGATATCGATAGTAAAATAAATAATGGTCCACCAAATAAATATAAATATATTATAAAATACATTAGGTTTGTGTAAAGTTATATCGAAACAGATTCAATTTCTTCTTCAAAATCCACATCAGTACACACAGCAGCACATGCCATTTTATTTGGTTTCTGATAGTGATAAGAGTAGATAGTCATTAATTTTTCGACGTTCTCTGGGAGTAAACGGTTCCGTTTATCACTATAAAGCCATTTATGTACACTGAATGATCGTTCCACTTCTCTCGACGTCAACTGTCATATCAATGAAGTGACGTTTAATGTCTCAATATAGAGTTTTTTCATTTTAAGTGTCTGTTATTGTCAATGAGGTGGTATAGTCGCTATATTTCACCTCTTTACTACTCAAATTCGGCAAAGGCAAAAGGACGGATTATTCAATATTTTCATTAAAAACAAGATGTCGCACAGTGTGAAATCTGCCCTTAAAAACGGACATATATCATTTTGGAACTCAAACGATAGATTTCACCATTTCAAATGCAAGACGATCATACCGGAGTGCCAATTCTACTCAGAACTCGAGTTTTTTTTTTAAATCTTATTTTTCTATGAAACTCAAAATTTTCATAGAATTGCGTGTAACTGCAAAAGTATAGAATAATCACCGATTATCTGTTTAGATATCAATAGCATCTTGTTTCAGGTACGTAATAAAAAAAACTAGGCGTGTTTTTATGGAAGCAGTACAAAGTAATAGTTGATTTTTTCTTTTTTAGTTTTTATTTTATTTTCCCCTAACCCTAGCGTATTAGCATTTGATACTTACCTAAAATATTCGTTGAAACCATTACTATCCACCCCTAAAGTATCAAATCAAAATCTAGCAGGATCTTGGAAATATCCATATTTAAAAATGTTCGTTTAGGGTTGTCAAAAGCATGTTATTAAACGTCTTATTTAAATGTGGGTGTATTAATAAATTGTCCCGATAAATTGAAGTTCTTAAATGTGATTTCCATGTCTTATCTCCGTTCACTGATATTTTCTAAAAATAAAATTCTCTTATGAAAGTGTTTCGACCCAACTACACCATAACTAACTTTTCTTATTGGTGAAATGATATAATATGTTTGCAGAAATGGAGTTGAGTAGACTGAATTAACGTGTCATAGATTTTATCATTTATCATAGATATTTGAGAAAGCGATGTTTGACCTAAATCCTTAAAGCGACCGATCGCCATAAATTAAAATAATTGAATTGAATTGACTTTAGCTTTGGCATTGACAGTTAGCTATCAAAACAACTCGAAAATTGCATGATTGCTTTTAGTTATTATAAAAGTGTGCATTTATTATTAATTCGATGGCAGCAGCCGATACTCTCGAACCTTCAAGAGTATTCGCAAATTCCCAACAAGGTTCCAACAATATCTTTACCAGACTAGACGCTTATAAATTGTTCCTTGCACTTGCAAAGCAAAAGGGCAAGAAATGTCGCCCCCTGGATGTAAGCTTAGAAGATCGAACTTTCGCAGTGCTGAATACTTTGGAAATACATACGGAGTACATAAATAACAAAAGACTCAAAGATCTAATCTCCAAACTTACCAGTAAATGCGAAAACTTATACAAATCATGTAAATACAATATGATTTTCTTCATTAAAAAGCACACAGTTTGGTTAAATGGAGACCTAAAACCGGACCTTTCAAAATGTTTGGATCCGCTTCTCTATCGCCCGCCTGTTTCCGAAACTGAATCTGGTTTAGTAGGCGATTCAATTTTCGAATTTGCTTCAGAACCTACCGTTCCTTACGCTGGTCCAAGTAACAATCGCGATTTCGAATCTGACATAGGTAATCCCAAAACCGATGTTTCTCATATAGATTTTCCGATATCTGAGCAAAGATGTGAATCAAAGTACGACGGACTGAGCGAAAGACAAAAACGAAGAGTTTGCAAAAACCTACAAGAAACCCTAAGTAATGAACCATCTGCTAAACTGATCAAGGTTTTGTCGAGTAGTTTAAAAGCAGAAGGGCAAAACCTCACAAAACCGGCATCAAAAAACTTTGAATTTGTTGTTAATTCCTGCCTAGCTAGTCCGTCAAGAGCAATCAAAATAGCCACAAAAATCAAAAAAGATCCCCAGCCCTATAGCCCAGAGGAAGCTTTAGCTATCTATATAGATCGAAAATTCACTGTAGATACATACAAATTTCTTGAGTATGATTTAAAATCGAGAGGCTATCCAGCATTTCCGTCATATCATCACATTCGAGCCGCAAAGAAAGATTGTTACCCTGATGCCCCAGTTCAAGTATCTGAAAGAGATGCATCGATACCTTTATGCAGCCTTATTTCACACACATTTGAAAGAATAATCAAATCGTGTGACGATACCATTTCAATTTATTGTGCTGAAAAAAATCTCGAATTGTTAAATTGCGTTTTTGAGGGCTCTTGGGGATTTGACGGTAGTTCAGGACAATCGCTTTACAAACAGAACTTTTTTCAAAGCGAAGAAAATGATAGTAGCATATTTGTTACTACTTTCATTCCCTTACGAATTACGACTGAAGGAGGCCGCGTGGTGCTGTGGTTAAACCCAACCCCAACTTCGTATAGGTATTGTCGGCCAGTTCATACTCAATATCGGAAAGAGTCAAAAGATTTAATCCTTTCCGAAAAAAAAATGATAGAAGACCAAATTGAAAGGCTAACCACATTCGAGGTCACTACTTCAAAAGGACAAGTAATATCAGTGAAATCTCAACTCTACTTGACCGTCATAGATGGCAAAGTCCTTAATATCATAACTAATACTAGTTCACAACTTCGATGCCCTTTTTGCAAGGCTACTTCAACACAATTCAACAAATTAGATATTGTTTTTTCACAGCCTACCGATAAAACTCTTTTGCGGCATGGATTAAGTCCACTTCATGCGTGGATTCGCGTGTTTGAATTTCTATTGCATCTGGGATACAAAAATCCTGTTAAGAAATGGAGAATCGGACATAATTCACCAGAAGCAACTAAAGTCACTGAAACAAAAAAACGTATCCAAGAAGAGATCAGAAAAAGATTAGGGCTTTTGGTGGATGTTGTCCGACCTAATTCAGGAACAACAAACGACGGAAACACCGCGAGAACTGCTCTAAACGATAAAAATCGTGCCATTTTCGCTGAAATACTAGATATTCAACAGTGGCTGCTGGACGATCTACATACAATGTTAGTAGTTTTGTCTAGCGGATTGCCTATTGACGCTAATAAATTCGGCGACTTTTGCAAGTTAATTGCATCTAAGTACGTTTCAGCATATGAATGGCATCCGATGACGGTGACATTGCATAAAATTTTAGTCCATGGCAAGGAAATAATTGAAACTTGTGCTTTACCCATAGGGTTACTTTCGGAGCAAGCTGGGGAAGCCCGAAATAAATTCTGGCGTTATGACCGTGAACACCATTGTAGGAAGTTGGATCGGGAAAAAACCATGTTGGATTTGTTTCATAGAGCACTGGAGTCGTCTGATCCTTGTATTTCCAACATACGGCTTAGAGACCGGCAAAATAAATTAAAGCGATTACCTCTGCCACTAGCCGCTATAATGTTACTCAAACCATATGATGTCCAAACGGAAGAACATTTTAATGAGTCACGAAGCGATGATAACCTTTTAAGCAATTTAGAAGGCCATAGTCATGAAAGCACAGAAGTTCTTCAAAACGAAAACAACATAATATTTTACTGAACATAACACCTAGTTTTTAAAATTAAAGATTTATAGTGTATTTATGTATTGTAATGCTAAACAAATAAGCGTCTTTAACGCAGACACAAGACTCGATTCACAGTTAAATCTTGATGTATCACCTTTTATCAGCAGAAATCTTCTGACCACCTTCCAGCTCCATCATCAGGTCAGCACAATGTTATCATGTTTTATGGTTACTTAAAAATTAAACTTTTCTATACAAATATTATGTGGAAAACATGCGACAACCCTATTTCCATAGTTATCAGAAAAAAATTTAGAACGAATTATCTCAGAGATCCTTTGAGATTTAGATCTAATTTTTTTTTAGTGTTTGCTGCACGTGTAAACAATTGTTTTGACTAGTAATAAAATCCTAATGCTTTGAGATTTCTGATAAAAAAAATAAAAAACAAAATTAACAAAAACCTAAATAATTCAAACAAAATAACAACTAGAGCTCTATTTTTTATATAATACACACGCCATGCATTGTTTAATTTATTGTCACTGTGATTTGCGTTTAGTTTTGTCGAAAACTGGAGATTTTCCATGTTTGTGTTTTTTGTAAATAAAATTTAAAAAAAATATTTCTCGAGTTCTGAGCAGAATTGGCACTCCGGTATGATCGTCTCACATTTGAAATGGTTAAATCTATCGTTTGAGTTCCAAAATGATATATGTCCGTTTTTAAGGGCAGATTTCACACTGTGTGTCGTTAAGGCTTAAATAATAACTTTTACACTGAATAATCTGTGAATTACTGTTTTTTTTTGCATATTATTTTAAATTATAAAATATTCCATAGTAATTCTCGATATCGATGAAAAAATATTTCTTACCCTAGTAAATTTGCGACATTCTTTTGTTTTGCCGTGAAAATTCCGAACACTGGTCATAATGTATTTGTTAGTCATACTTTTTTTTGTCATAACTTCTTTCAGGCTGAAGTTACAGTTTTTGATAAACGTTTATCGTGTAGATTATTTAGGTTAAGTTAGGTTAGTTTTATAAAAATCCTGAAAAAATAACCGTGTCCTGAGAAAAATGCATTATGACTTGCGAAAATTATGACTTGAAACACATTATGACTAAAAATAATTATGGCAGTCAATAGAGACCCGATGACAGTAACTGTCATGTGGTCAACTGTTGACTGCGTGGTTTATCGTTAAGCACAAGAATAGGGCTAAGGCCTCGAATTAGCAAAGGGTGATTAGAATACGATTCGCAAGTACCATTAGCACATCAGTACTTGTAATTAATAAATATAATCTAAACTAAAATAACTCAGAATCCTTCGTAGTCTCATGCACTTTGCTAAAGATCATCACATGATCAATGCATAGTTTACGATTGTATAAAAGACATACAGACAAACATTAATTTTTATATATAAATATTACTCAATCTATGATATTATCTACATACTAACGCAGACGCTTTATTGGTAAAATATTTACAAGGTATGCTTTATCATAAACAGTCACTACATATTCATTCAAAAAACAACATATTTTGCTCAATCCTATTATAATCGCGGTTTGCGCATATTTATAACATGAAGTCCCAAGTTCTGTAATCCCCAGAATACGACAGGATACGACAGTTAAAGATGTCACTTTGCCTTCACTTAGTCATAAAAGCAAAGTACTTAAAAAAAATATCACCCCCCAGTCTCAGAAGTATTAACTACAGTCGCGTAATGAAAAGGTTGACCTTAATATCTGTTTTTGCTTGCTCAGTATAAGTTATCACTTTATCAGTATCTGTTTATCGACCGAGTATAACACATTCCGTCATAATGAATGACATTTCACTACATGGCCCACATATACATGGTTACCATGGTCACGTATAAACAACAGCCACTATTGGTTCAAACTGAACTCGAAGTCTTTATTGGTCGTTACAAAAGGGTTGCTATGGTCACGTATAAACAACAGCCACTATTGGTTAACTGAACTTAGTCTTTATTGGTCGTTACAAAAGGGTTGCTTTAGTCACGTATTAACAACAGGCACTATTGATTGGTTCAATATTATTACTCTCGTCTGTTACGCAGTTTAAAAAGGTAACATGTGCTTCCAACGCGTTAATGAATTAATTTAAAAACTGGTCAACCTTTTCGTTCCGCGACTGTACATAGATGTACGTTTATTATCAGACCTAGGAATATTCGGGGCAAAATTAAATGACAGCTAGGGATTGCCTATATCGATAAACTCAATTATCGATGCTTTTCCCATATATTAGTGATCGCTCCAAGTTTTGTTTGTAAAAAGAAAATTTGATTGAAAGTATGCAATGAAACAGAATAGCAAAATAATTCTGGTTATTCTTTGTTTTAAAATAATTTTTTAACCTTCACTCATCATCATCATATATTTTTTCCGTATTGTGAATTTCAGAATGACTGTCCCATTTACTATTGTTAAAATAAACGACTAGAATTTGTTAGGAGTAAAAACAATATGACGATGATGAGTGAAGGTTATAAATCCTTTTAAAATAAAGAATGACCAGAATTATGTTGCTGTTTTATTTAATTTGCATACTTTAAAAAATAAACTATTTTTACAATCAAAACTGGGAGCGATCACTAGTATATGGGAAAAGCATCGATAGTTAAGTTTATCGATATAGGCAATCCCTAGCTGTCATTTAGTTTTGCCCCGTATATTCCTAGGTCTGTTTATTATGTACTGTAGTAAGGTGGCGAACATTTGCAATTTAGAGCCCCCTTAATTTTCTCTGTAAAATTTGCTCAAAAAAATCCTACAGGGTTAATAAGATAGTATATTGCACATGTACTTTTATTCTAAAGAGGGCAAGTAAAATAAGTCACAACAACAATAGAGGGGTAATTACACAAAAGATCCCATAGGGTCGAAGTGTATCCGTAAGGACCCCATCAAAAAGATAAGATAAGATAAGAAGTCACAACAACAAAACCCTCCATAAGCTCTCTATTTAATACTTATAATGGTATGCTCTATTCTAAGACCAATTGCTTTTGACATGTTATAATGTGCTTAACTCAGCCGTCATTATTGTCAAGAAGAGTTATTATGACATCGATGTTGCCATGGGTAAGAAAAATGGCGTTACTCATTTGATATCGCCAATATAATTGCTGACCTCTATTAATAAAAAAAAGACAATACGGTAACATGTGAAAAGCAATTAAGTTTTATTTTATAATATTTTTTATATCTTATTGTCCCTGTGAGTCCTGTGACGGATTGAAATATTATTTTTACTGTGTATGCGCTTATAATATTGTCTTGCCATTAAACTTAGAAATCTCACGTTAACACCAGGTTTTTTTATAAATGGTGTTCTAAAATAAAAACATGCTTGTCAGGTATTTATAAAAAGCATACCTACTAATTTTTTGTTGTCCATTGTTTTGACTAAAGAGTTTAACAAAATGACGTCATTCCGACCCCATTTTTTTCGGTTCTCTATTGTATCGCCGAAAATTTTATTGCCGAATTTCACTTCCCAACCAACGTTTTGGCGAATTTCATTTTGCCGAATCATCAATTATGGCAACTTGTTAAAATTATTAATTTCATTTCCCAACCTCTAGATTTCCAACTCAACGTTTTTTTTTTATATGGACATTTATTAAAATGTCTTTTTTCATATAGCCAAATGGTTCACTTGGGATAATATACATTTCGCGGTGTATTGTGCATGTAGTAATATAAAAAAAGTCGGTGCTGTAGGGTCGCAGTTCTACCTAACACTCCTCGTCGCTACGCTCGTCGTCGTACCTAACTAAGAGTTTTTCGGCCTAGTGTAACATTTGCCATGTGAAAGATATTCCAAAAGTTTAAAGTCAATATGATATTCGTCTTCATAATAATTCGGCCAAATGAGAGGTTGGCATACAAAAATTTGCCAATAAGTAGTTGTCAAAGTGAACATTCGGCGAAATGTTGGTTGGCAAATGAAATTCAACCAAAAAAAATTCGGCGAAAAGGCAGAACACCATTTTTTTCTCAGTAAATATAAAAAAGCATGATTTTTACCAGAACACCTTTTTAAAAAAAACTGTTGTCAATTGGAGTGTCACTATCGTCGGATCAATCTAAGGTGAACTCTGTGACATCTCATATTGTTATAAATAGTTAAGACTGCGCCGAGCGTCCAGTGGCGCCCTCATTACTTTTATTGTGTTTTCTAATAAACTAAAGTATTTTCTTGAAATTGGACGAAATTTGTTTGTACTACAAATGAAAACACAACTTATAGGGTATATCATATAGTTTAATAACAATTCACCTTCGAGTTATTAGCGTAACGAAAAAAAGTGGCCACCTTTTCCCGTTAAGCTGACTACTCAAAGGGTAATTGTTATTAAAGTTTGTTACGTATCCCATAAGTTGTGTTTTTACTTGCACTACAAAAACATTTCGTCTGATTCCAAGGAAATTCCTTAGTTAATTAGAAAACCCAATAACAGTAATGAGGGCGCCACTGGACGCTCGGCGCAGTCTTAATAAGTATAGTATACATTCCTTAAGGTAATCCTTTTGTAATTGAATAAATAAAACTATGTAAATGGTGAAATCATGTGAAGTTATCTCTTTTAATTTTGCAACTTTAATCCCCTTATAAACGTGGAATAAGCTTAGAATAGTTTATGCCATGCTTTGTCCTTATCTGTAATTGTGACATTTGCATCTGACAGAAAGTGATAAAGCATGGTATTAACTGAGTCGCTTAACTTCAAAATCTGATATGTCCTTGAAAGGTATACGAATTTAAAACTTAATCTTTTTAGAAAAGCCAATTGTCCTTTTGCATGGACTTATCAGAGTTTGAACTTAAAGCTACTCTACATTCCTACAAACCTTGCGACGAGCTTCTGTAAGGTCGGACTTTTATACCCACAGAAAAAAATTAAACAAAGTTACGTCACTGTCAAAGTGACGTTTCAGGGGATCTCAAAGTTTGGCCCAGCAAGAAATATAATATTAAGTTATCATTTCGCTCGAACCGTGATATAAAACTAAATTTGAGATTTAATTGAAATTAAAATCGCATTAATGAGTCTCTGGAAAGTGATTACGTCGGGAGCACGAATGGTGAAGCGAAGCGAGTGAAGTAACGTCTCAAACTTTTCAAGCAGCCTTCAACTTGTTAACACGGATGTATCGAGTCACGGATGCTTCGAAATCAGTTATATGAGAAAAAAGGTACATTTTAATGTATGTCTCATAGACTGCGGGCCAGGGCAAAAAAAGGAATTTATATATTAACCCTTTTCTAAGCAAAAATAAAAAAGGTCATGGATTTAACCCTTTTCTGATTTAAATCCATCTCAATAATAAAATAACACGGATGTAAAAGTGAATGTTATGGTATGTATCTTATAATACACAATGTCAAATAAAGGGTTGAAAGACAGTTTAAACAGCTACCTATGCAAGGCGTACGTAAAACATAACAGTCAAACCGCTATTTTGGCCGCCATTGTTGTAGTTTACAGTGATCAGGGGACCGAGTTTTGACTTTCGAGCGTTCGAAAGTGACAAAAAACAGTGAAATGTTATTTTGACACTTGCGAGCGTTAAAAAATATGATCACGAGTGGGCCGCGTTATTCGTTTTGAATTCTATTAATAGAAAGTATCATTTGACATCTGTCAAACTTGTTAAAACCAAAACATAAAACAAACCTAGCAAGGCCATAGACATCCACAGACAAGAAAGCGTTCCATTTTTCCTACATTTATAACCAGTCATTAAGCGAAAATAATTAATTAAGAATAAGTGAAAATGAGCGTAAAAAAATCTTATTCGCCATTAAATAATAAATTCCTTATTATAATTTCAACTTTTGTTAGCTTCGCACATTTATTCGCATTTGAAATATGAATTATAAAAAACCGGTAAAGCATCGACTTGCTGCGTATAATGAAACACGTTCCAACATACCAATACTATTTAGTCAATCCCTCAGTTTCGAGTGAGAATCTCAAAAATATGGAATTTCGGACCATTCGAAAATAAAGCATGAAAGATTGTCGCATTCGAATATTTTCTACCGCTCGGTTTTGGAATCGAACACTCCGAAAGTAAAAAATTGGTCCCCAACTTGGAAATACGTAATTCAAACTTCGTCTATTGCTATCTCTTTTGCTCTCGACGCATAACTTATTTCGCAAGAAAGTGACTGGGCGATCTGAAGTTCGAATAACGGATTTCGAAGTGGAGCCCCTGAATTGTTGTTAGCTGCAAAAGGCACAGTGATGGAAAAGATGATATCCATAACCTTTCACGGGTAATCATTTGACATAAGCTTTGTCTCCTAAAGGTGGTATGTGATTTGGTCGGGTTGTCTATTGCTATCTCCGCTTGTCAGCACATTTGTGCTCGCTACCCGTTTCGCTATTCGACGAATTTATTATGTCATTAACAGAGATCGGAATAGGTAGAGCTAATTTGCCTAAACACGAGGCATATTCATTCATGCGTGAGTGAAATGGGAATACATTATTGAATGAAGGTGCATCAAGTTTAGGAAAATTGGCTCTACCTATTCCGATCACTGGACTCATTATGATCGTTTCACATTCGCGCTGTTCGGAATGAAATTGGCAGCATAACCCAATTTTTAGCCAACATCAGATGCTAAAAAAGTAGTCGCACAAACGCATCGTGAGTCCTAATTATCATTTATCTTAAACTAGTTTACAGCAGATGAAGTTTTAAAAAAAACATTCGTTAAGTTACGGTTGTATTATAACAACACTAGAAAGTATTTAAATAAAACAGTTTTTAAATAATGGTTTATATGAAAATTCTGACTACAAATGCATTAGGACAAATGACAATTTACAATTAAATACATAGGATATTCGATCATGTGGTAAAATCTCCTCCAAACGATACAATTTGATTAGCAATGATATAAATTTGCCAAATGAATTGCCAACAATTTGATTGTGTCCACACATACATTCCACGACTGCCAATTTTTTTTATTTTGTTGCCTCCGCTGAACGGATTTACGACAAGACTCAAGCAAGATGCACGGTGACTACGTCATTTTTTTTTACCAACGAACACCAATAACCAATTAGCAATAAGTTGCGTCCACGTCATCTGACTTGATTGGACCCAATCGAGTCGGGCGGTACCGATGCCGACCAACCAATGACCTTCGATTTCATATTTTATATCCACACTACAAAGCTCGATTGCCAATCTAGCCAAATTGTATCGTGTGGAACGGGTTTAAGAATTTATACTAAATCATGGTAACACTAAGTATAACGACATATTGAAGCGGGGATTGCCCGAGACATGTACTATTTAATTCAGAGTGAATATTACTCGACTACGTTAAGTAAACGCATAGCGTGGAAGAGCTCCTATACATTTCGTTTGTCTATTTTGTTGGGTTGGGTAATAACTCTCTTTCGTTATGGTTGAGGTTGAGTATAACGAATTTTAATTGAGTTTGACACTTAGTTCGCTTCAGGCTCAGTTCTCGATTGGCGCGCGTGAAGCCATGGCGAAGGGGAATTTCGTCTAAAGAAGTGACCGTTTGTTCGAACTGCATTGACAACAATCAAGGTTTGTTATATTTTTTATCGTTTTTTAATCAAGGTTTGTTATGTTGTTTAGGTATAAATGGAAATGAGTAACTTTAATAACAGTTAGGTTAATCTTGAATAGTATCTGTGACTGCTCGTATAAACTCGAATTGCAATTAAAGAGTATTCTTTGATTTTTTTCTTTATACATTGATACAACAACAACGTTCTGGGGTGTTTTTCTCTCAAAAACAACGGACAGGCGGACAAACGAGCGATTGTTTAATGGTAAAAGCTTGTTATTGTGATTAGAGCCATTTGTGTTAAAATGCGTAATTATCGGAGGCATTGAAGTTATTTTGTGAAGTAATGGCGGCCTTGAGTCACGTGGAAAATGGGCAGAGCTAAGGAAAATTATTAAAACTTGGTCGATTTGACCGCTGTTTTAATGTAGTTATTAAAGATATGTGTTTGCTTTGGACGTAGGTACTATCAATTTTAGTAATGTTTTGTTACATTTAAAGAAAACGATATTTGGGCAAAACATCGTCTTTGCCTCTATCCTAAATTCTTTAATTGTATTGGTTTTTGCGTAGGTTTTATTAGGTTTTATTATGCCCTAAAATATTTTTTAACCGAGTTACGTGGAAAGGTGGGAAGGAGGCTTTTGCCCAGCAGTGGGACACACAGGTATTTTTTTTATATATATTTTATATTTTTCTCAGTATACGTAAGTTACGCATACTGAAAAAATAATAATTGTAATTTCGTATTCGTAACATTGAAATGAAAATAATTTCTCATTAATACTCTCCTTCGAAAAATCAAAGTTAAAAAAAATGCGGTTTTTTCATAATATTCGTGAAATATATTCGTGTTGCACTAAGTTAAGTAGGCACAAAATAATTGTAGTTTAATTATGTTCTCCTTGTTTTAATAACTTAACTAGTCTCCCCAAGCCAAACCTCCTAAAACATGTTTTCCAAGATTATCCTATAAGTACTAATAGAAATAAAGCCCAAACGAGCGGCGAGTTTAGGTAGTCCCGTCAGAAAAAGCTGAAAATGATTTTATAATAACACTGGCTGGTATATTTTTACAAGACTTAAATAAAATATCTTCTCAATCATAATATTTTAAAGATACTTCTTACGACTTTACTATTTTCCTTATAATACTGGGTGTCCCAGAACTTGACGTACTTACATACAAATTAGGGTATTGATTATAAATTTTATAATTTCATCTAACATTTCCAATCTGATTTTTTGAGAACCTGGTTAAAATAATAGTTTGGTATTTTAAAATACTGGTATTTCGGGAATGAGCGAAAGGAAGAAAGCCGGTCTAGAACATAGTTTTAACTTACTTACTTAGGTACCTATATTCATTAGTTTAGGAGTTAGTTAATTAAGTCGATTGCGAATGCGTTAGCCAATAGGACTTCTGTTAGGGTTTTAACCGGTTATTTTCATACAAAAACCTCGAATAACCGGTTTAATTGCATTCCCTAACTACTGGTCTTGATAATTGGCGCAGTTATTGAAGATTTCGGAATCGTGCAACAAAGTAGGTAAGAGGAAAATATTCGATTGTTAACCGAAGGATGAAAGCGATCAATTGTACCTCGAGATATTTAGGCTGCACGAGCGATAGCGAGTGCGCCTATAGTTCAAGGGTCGACGCGCTGGCCTAGTGGGTAGTGATCCTGCCTACGAAGCTAGTGGTCCTGGGTTCGAATCCCGGTAAGGGCAGATATTTGTGTGATGAGCTCGAATATTTGTTCCTGAGTCATGGGTGTTTTCTATGTACCTATTTAAGTATATGTTTCTCTATATAAGTATTTATATCGTTGTCTAGTACCCGGTCCATAGTACAAGCCTAGCTTCGTTTGGGACTAGGTCAATTGGTGTGAGATTGTCCCCTTATATTTATTTATTTATTTCATTGATACTTTCTTAAGAAAAAAAATAACATCAAACACTAGGAGTGCATAAACATTAAAAGTAGATAAGTACTTACTTACATTGTTGTGCCGTGTGCACCACACCGCCTGCGATCTAAGTTGCGCTACGCATATCCTAACTACCGCTGCGCTCCTGGTACTCGTACTTTATTTAACACGCAATTACTTTTCTTCCCTAGGGTGTATGTAGTACATGTATCACTTTCAACCCGCTTTTAAGATAGACAATGGCCTACTTTCAGACATGAAAAATTAGTTGCAGATGTTTTACTTTCTGACGAAGTGGCGACCTAACTTCAAACATATCCTTTCGGTGCCCCGAAAGATGGACCCGTTCCACGAACCTATTTATTGCCGTACCTACTACATACGCCACAAATAGATTACTTATTTATTAGAACATTTAAAAAGCATAACGCATTATTTACAGGCTTAGTTATTAATCAACCTTTCCTCCTAAGGCCCAACGAAAAATTCAGCTTGTAGTGACTACGACCCCTAGTCCTACCAGTAGTACTATTGTTTTATACTCATTCAGGCCAAAGTACTTCAAAGACTTACTTAGAGCACACGCCATAATTCGTTCAGCGCAATTTTTTAAAACAAAATGGCGGTTTTTCTATTAAGTCCTACTGGTAGAACCGTGGTGCGGTATGACTACACAACCTGTTGAAGGAGCTGTGTCTGAAGGACAAGGTTAATAAGTACTACGGGTAGGACCTTGGGCCTAAGGAGGATAAATAAAAAATCAATGTTTGTTAAAATAAAATGAGTTATATATAAATCTATCAACTAGGTCATTAGTATTAAGTAATTATACTAATTACCTATGTTGTGTAACCATCATTTACAATTTACATAATGAAATCATTAGTTAGTTATTTTCGTTTTCCAATGTAATGTTAATGTACATACCTCAATGAAAATGTTAAACACTTGTCATAGTGAACTTCAAACAGAACATCACAATGACACTGACATAACATTCACAATGACAGGTTCGCTCAACATTTTTTAGAGCATTCAAATAAAAAAAACAAAATGTTAAAAACAAAATTCAAAATGTTGTCTATTCACTAAAAAAAAATCGCGTCACTGAGAATTTCTGACAAGACAATTTCACAAATTGAGAAGTTTTTCTGGGACTATGGGAGTCCAAGACCTTTGGCAGGCATAGGCATATGGACCTAGAAGCCAAAACTGGTGCCTTTTAGACAACTTTAAGGGCCTATGCACATCGCGTTTTTATAACGCGTAGTCGCCGTGCGTTTGTTTCGATATACACGCGATACGCCAGCGACTCTGGCGCAGCTTCTAGACCTGTACCCTTTACGTACCATTAACGTACTCGATAGCGAGTCGAAGCTCTGTCCCTCGCAGACCTAGCAGTATTCTTATAGAGTGCGAGGGACAGAGCATTCAACTCGGGAGCGAGCACGGTAATTGTACCTACCCTTACCATGAGTTACAATTAACGTACTCGCTAGCGAGTGAAAGCTCTGTCCCTCGCAGACCTCGCAGTATTCTTATAGAGTGCGAGGGCCAGAGCAATCAACTTGCTAGTGAGCATGGTAATTGTACCCTTTCCATGAGTTAAAATTACCGTACGCACGCACTTGCATCGATTCATCGTTATCATCACGTCGGTATTGATACAATGGTATACCTAACTTAATAGAATGTAGACGAGTAGTGAGTCAAATGCCCTGCCCCACACTAGTACTCTTATTCAGTGCGAAAGATAGAGCATTCGACTCACTAGCGCGTAGGGTAATTGTAACTCATGGACCTCATGGTAAGGGTACAACTGTCAGATTGATTATTTAGTGACATTTTTTTAAAACTTAAGTATGTCAAAAACTATCGCTCGTCAAAAATGTCGTGCTTGCAGACACTTTTTTTTTTGTTAAATTAAAGACACTGAGTTCACAAATAAAATGACTATAGCTAATAATAACATGAAGTATATGGGCATAGTTTTAAGTAATTTGAGGAATTATCAGAAATTTACAAAAATAAACACATTATTTTGAAGAAAAACCTGTTTTCCTGTTTTCCTCATATGAGGCGAGATATTTCACTTGGTTTCGATAGGGTTTACTTTACAGCAATCAATGATTGAATTTAAATCTTCACTACATAGTATAAAACAAAGTCGCTTTCCGCTGTCTGTCCCTATGTATGCTTAGATCTTTAAAACTACGCAACGGATTTTGATGCGGTTTTTTTTAATAGATAGAGTGATTCAAGAGGAAGGTTTATATGTATAATATGTTTTTATTTTATGTACTGGTTTTACAGAAAACTCATATAAACCGAAGCGAAGCGAGGGCGGGTCGCTAGTAAAAAATAAAATCATCACACCATTTTTTTTTGTCGGTGATATTGCATCTAGTTTCGTCCCTATTAATTTGTGCACTTCATCTACGGATGCAGTGTATATATTTATAATCCAGTCCTCAAAAACGGCTCTAATTTTCAATGAAAATTGCAATAAGTCCGGGAGCGAAAAATCAATCTGTCAAGTTGTTATCTTCGGGAACATTCGTTTTCTACCCGAGCGACGCTCGGTCCTCCGGGTAGAACTATTTTAGAAACCAACATTTTTCATTATTTTTTTATTATTATTTCAGGTGCTATACAGTACCCGCTAGTGTACAGCAATGAGCGACTTTGGTGGGCCTGGTAAGTAATCAAATAGATATCTACTGGATATGGTATCTTATGCTGCTGTTATATCTACTACTTGCGTTTTTTTTATTTGAACGCAGGTTTTTTAGCAGAACTTCTTAGCTGGGTTCCATGAAAATAGGTTTAAGAGATATCACTTGAAAGAAGGGGTCACCATTCTTGCGGGGGTTTCTATCTAAGTATCTATAATAGGGATGCGTAATTTTTTTTTATTTTTTTTTATGTACTAATCAATCGTTTATTGATAAAATATAAATTTTTACATGTCAATTCTTATTCATAAATTCATAATATATATATTAACAATATTATTATTATTATTATAAAAACATTCAAAGAAATTAAAAAATAAATAAAACTGATAACTAAAACATATCAAAACCCTGCAAATCTCTCCCGCTCGGGGCAGCGTCCCTAAAATGCTTGCAGCTTATACCCCGCTGCACGGCCAGGCTAAGCCGTTGGGCAAAAAAAGACCCAGCCCTATTAATTTGTATTATTTAGTGCGTATTTACTTACATAACTTTTCAAGTCCTATTATCGTAAGTCCGGATATGTTTCTCATACCATTTTACATCATAATGAACACTCTTCATACTCTTCATAAAAAAAAATAGTACTAACGATCGGAACTCATAATCATCTGAATTCATCTCGTCAATATTAATGAAGCCGTACACTTTTCACAATTTCTTAAATATGTTACGTGTAATAAGGTTAGGTTAGGTTAGATTTGTAAAAAATCTCAAAAAGTAAAATTTTCTTAAAAAAAAATGCATTATGAATTGCGATAATTATGACTTATAAAGTATGAACAAAAAAGTATGAGGAAAAACATTATGAAGAGTGTGATTATTATGAATACAAATCGGTAGGAAAACACAAAATAGGAATAAGAATTTTATGTGAGTCAATATGGACCCCTATAATAGTTTTAAATAGGTTTCTTATTGTATTGTGCATGTGATTTCACGCGAACGTTGTTCCAAGCAATAGAGCAGTCAATTTTATAAAACCGGTCAAGTGCGAGGCAAACTCGCTCACCGAGGGTTCTGTATTTAAGGTTATAATGGTTCGAAAACGCAAAAGAAACTACTAATTTCTTATGAATTTCTAATATCTATGCAATAAGGACCATTTTCACTAGCCTACATTTTAATAGGTACAGCTTTTTGTTAAGATTTTTTTAATTTTTTCAATAAAATTAAAGTTTGAAATTGTAGTTTAAAATATATCTTTATATCAGGATTATTTCAGGTTTTTTAGTCCATAAACTTCGAATTAAATAAGTGGTAACTTTTTATAATTCTTTGGCTATAAATCAAAAACGGAGACAGAAAAAAATAGTTTTAAAATGCAGACCGAGTCCTTTCATATGATATGACACCCCGTTTGCTTCAAATCACTTTCATTTTTCGATCTGGGGGTTTCATCATGTTATAGGTACAACTATGCCAAATTTCAAGTTTATAGTTTCTATAGTTTCTGAAAAAAACTGCTGAGACAGGCAGACAGACAGACAGCCAGCGAAATCTCACCATAAGGGTTCTTACCATTTTGGTACGGAACCATGTATAATTAAAGCGTTTCTAAAACCAATAATAATTATTTTAGGCATTTTTAAAACAACTTAAAATAACTATGGACATAATATTATTTCATGGAACTACAAACAAACGTAATGATTTATGGGAAACGGACTTTACGTATTCTTAAACCGGATATCACGTGTCCGACCACAGTTTAGCGCGGGTCATTTGAATCCTTGTTTTTAAAATTATTTTATTTCTCAATAACTGCTGATCAGAAAATTATGATAAAAATGTGTATATTATTCAAAGACAAACGTTCACACGCAGGATTTTTTTCGAGGGCACTTATCTGAAAGTTGCAGTAGTCAATAACATCGTTCTTCGACCAAATCGATTTTTAATTTTAATCATTTAATGTATTTGCGTTTTATTTTACCTCATAAAAACAGGGTAAAGTCACCAGTGGTCAGCCAGAGACCAGTATTCGACCTTATATGAGTGCGAAGAGTGGGAAATATATCTTTCGTACTCTTCTCACTCATACCAAGTATAGGCAGAGGGCGACTACAGGTTTAAGGTACCACTGGTGACTTCACCCTATCTAGACTTTACCATAAGATGGCAACAGTATGTTAGACTATTTATGATACCTTATTTTATAGTAGGTGGGTAAATTAAATTGAGTTAGCAAATTTATAACACAATACGAATCGATTACGTTCCCTCTATAAACCTTATCGATAATCGAAAAAAATCTATGATATGTCCTTTCCCAGCGTTCAAACTATCTTTGCACCAAATTTCACCTAAATCAGTTTAGCGGTTTAAAGCCAAGGATACACTAGGGGACAAATGTCCCACGACATGTGTCAGCGACATGTCAAGCGAAGCCGGCTGATTTCGCGTGACATATCTGGTGACATCGCGCGACTTATATCCGCAGCGACGTCAGGCGAAG
Organism: Acleris laterana; assembly: GCA_963966035.1. Lineage (NCBI taxonomy): Eukaryota > Metazoa > Arthropoda > Insecta > Lepidoptera > Tortricidae > Acleris > Acleris laterana. Next base: position 1,933,475 of record OZ014443.1, read on the forward strand.
TCGTGCTACTTTGCCAAACTTCGCCTGACATATCTGGCGACATCGCGCGACTTATGTCTACTACTACTACACTTGTCACGCGATGTTGCCAGACATGTCGAGCGAAGTCCGGCAACGTCACGCCACTTCACCCGATGTCACTGGCGACACGTGTCGCGCGATGTTGCCAGACAAGTCGAGCGAAGTCTGGCAACGTCGCGCCACTTCACCCGACGTCGCTGGCGACACGTGTTGTGGGACATTTGTCCCCTAGTGTATCCCTGGCTTTAAGCGTCAAGAGGTAACAGACAGACTGACAGACAGACACACTTTCGTATTTATAATATTAGTAAGTATGGATAAGCAAAGCATGTGTTTTACCCGGCCCTAATTAGGTATAGTCACAGTAAGAATAGGTTCGTCATTTTTTGACCTTAATAGCGTTGAAATAGAGTCGAAAACCGAACCTTTTCTTACCGTGACTACGAGTACATTGTAGGCTTTCGTACAATGTACTTCATTAATTTTCAGAGAATGAGATATGAAAACAACTAACTATTGTCGACTTCGGAGAATTCATTTGTTTATAATACAAACGTGGTAGGTATGTTTATTCATAATAAATAATTATGTTGTCGGCATTCCGCTTGAACCGTATACGTTTCAAAGAACAGAATGGTATTGTTAGACGACATTGCATGAACGAATGATTCATATTTATTTATCACAGTGAGAATTATATACCTATCTATATAAGGTGCTAACAAATTAGTTAAGGATATTTTAAGAGATAATACATTACATTAAAACAATTAACTTTTAATTGTGATTAAGGAACTTTTGTATATCCGAACAAAAAATATAAATTATAATTAGTCTTTAAAATAATCACCCCTATTATGTACCTGTCAAGATGTTTAACACTGTTTGTCAAAAGTTGTTTTTCGTAAATTTCATTACCTATTTATGATTCGGCGGGAAAACTGTTAAAGAGGTTCTAGAATGTCTAAAGAGGTCTCATTTAATTATCTTATTAACAGGTTGTTTTAACGTAGCAAATTTGTTTCCTAGTTTTCTCCAAAAAAACATAAGAAAACCTATGAGGTTTCATACTTAAATATACTCCGAGAACCGAGTACTATCAGCTGTAAAAATATCCGTGACTAATTTGTTAGCACCTTATATACAAGTTCAATTCTTTGTTAAATGGCTACTGTCCATGGGACAATAATTCTGCCAGTGTTAAGGTTGGAAGTTACACGTGATCGGTTAAAATGCTTTTCCAGAAACAGGTGTTGATTCATCAGTTGGGATATATATCATAAAAGGAGTCCCAAAAACCTACTTCAACCCAAAACAAGCAAAATATCTATCGATTTTATTTTTAGTATATTTAACGATTTTTACTAGCAAAGCTTCTCCATACTACCTCTAGGTGTCCCAGTGTTGTTTTTTCGCTTTATATGGAAAAAATAACTTTATATGATTAATGATGACTAAAATAGTTGATTTAAAAAAAAAGGCAAATAGGTAATAAATGTAATAATGTAAAATACCACTGAAATAAAACATGAAAATATTTTTACGGGCCAAAGGGAAAATTACAAAAACACCGATAAAAATGATCAATACCTCCGAAACTAGTAAAATTCGATGAAAAAACATAGGGGTTAAATTGATAGTTTTGTATCTGCTCTATCAGCGCTAGGCGGGTTGACGTTGATTTTTTAAACACCCGGTATACATATTTGTAATGGTGGTAGTAGGCTGCGGCTCCACTGAGGCGGAGATGAGCGGAGCGGAGCGGAGCTGTGCCAATATTAACCAATAGAATCTAAACTAACGTGCGCAAGGCGCGCTCGACGTGACCGCATGCGCCTTCTATTGGTTAATATTGGCACAGCTCCGCTCATCTCCGCTTCAGTGGAGCCGCACCCTCGGCCAATAAAGTGGTCTACCAGTTTTGACAAAACTTTCTGTGAGATCGAATTATTGCTAAGGTTGACTTGTCATTGTCATAATATTATTGTAAGGGAAAATCGAACTTGTTGTATCTGGACGTGCAAATGAACTTCAACCGTAGTGTCCGACCGGATCACCGCCATCTTATCCTATAACCTATCGCCAAGCAGAATTCTGTTGTTTTCTGGTTTGGGAATAACAACTTTTGAAATGAATCGCATAAAAGCAGGGATTGTAACCGGTTACAAATAAACCGGTATTTATTTAGGTTAAACCGGTTAATTATTTGGGTTACGTTCCAACAAATTGGTTACGCTCACAGGGAGTGAAATTCATTTACCGTTTAACCGGTTAGAGAGCGCTTCCGTCATTCACCCTTGTCTCGGCTCACACGGAAGGAGCGCTCTCTAACCGGTAAATGCATTTCGCTCCCTGTGAGCGTAACCTTTATTATGGGTTAGGCTCTAATAGTGTGGCTTTAACCGCTACGGAAAATAAACCGGTTTTCAATCCCTGCATAAAAGCATTCTAAGTACCTTAGTCCTCAGGGTTGGCAACGCATTTGCAGTCTTAGGGACTGCCGTCTTGTAATTGTAGTCATGAGAATAATTTCTGTGGGTTTTAGATCTCTCTTACCATCAGGTGGTGGGCTCGTTTTCCTTCTCTATGCCATAAGGAATAGTACATTGTTGCCTAGGCGCGGAAAGTAAGGGTTTTCCTGACGAGGTGGTTAGCTGGCCGAGCAATAGCGAGGCCTGCTAAAATACGAGTCAGGAAATCCTCGTTTCCGCCGTGGCATACATAATGCTTTTCTCAAATAATGCGAGGAAATGATACAAATACAAAATTACAAGTATTTTTAAAAACCCGTGAAAAATTCGGAGATAATGTTTGTTTGAAAACTACGAGTATTAGTGAAGATGGTTTCACGCACAGCGCACCGCCGCGCCGCCGGCCCACACTGCACCCACAAGTTCGGTGTGCGGAATTTTTTTCACGTTTCTTTCGATTTTGTATGCAATAGAGAGCACTTTTAATAAACAACATGGACATGGACGGAAAGTGTTTTCATATGGTTTTTTTACTCCTAGGAGTAAAATGAGGCACTTTCCGTCCTTGTGTTTCAATCGGAAAACCGTTATTTCCGAGCATGTTTGAGAAAAACTAATTTATCTATGAACTAGGTTTTTTCGTCGCGCCGCAGTGAAAAGTTATAGTTATTTTGATGCAGTACGGAAAGCACGTTGTTTGTTCCGACTTCCGCTTTCATTAAGACTACGCCGAGCGTACGCCGGATGTACAGTGGCGCCCTCATTACTTTTAGTGTGTTTTCTAATAAACTAAAGTATTTTCTTGAAATTTGACGAAATTTGTTTGTACTACAAATGAAAACACAACTTATAGGGTATATCATATAGTTTAAAAACAATACACCTTCGAGTTATTAACTAACGAAAAAAAGTGGCCACCTTTTCCCTTTAAGCTGACTACTTAAAGGGTCATTGTTATTAAAGTTTGTTACGTATCCCATAAATTGTGTTTATACTTGCGCTACAAACACATTTTGTTTGGTTCCAAGAAAATGCGCCACTGGACGCTCGGCGTTTGCTCGGCGCAGTCTTAAATACATTTGCAAAGACAATAAGGCAAAAATAAAACAGTAATTAAAAGAGATAACTTTACTTAATTCTTAGTCTGATAAAAAAACAAAATGCAATTAAAACGTACATAGGTACAGTCAGGGTAAAAAAAGGTTCGTCACTTTTCGACTCTATTTCAACGCTGTTAAGGTCCAAAAGTGACGAACCTTTTTTTACCCTGACTAAACATTAGTGGGGTAGGCAGAGCTACAGAATTCTGTAACCACATTTTGCACATTTAAAACATATTTAAATTATAACACGATAGCCTAGTTGGTAGTGACCCTGCCTACGAAGCTAGAGGTCCTGGGTTCAAATTTCGGTAAGAGCAGATATTTGTGTGTAAGCGCAAATATTTGTTCCTGAGTCATGGATGTTTTCTATGTATTTAAGTATGTATTTCTCTTTATAAGTATTTATATCGTTGTCTAGTACACATAGTATAGTACAAGCCTAGAGCTTAGTTTGGGGCTAAGTCAATTGGCGTGACATAGTCCCCTGATATTATTATTACATGGAACAGTAAAAAACAGTAAAATCCAACTGTTTACAAGAAATGTAACTGCGAAAAGTAAGAACACTAGTGCGAAAAATCCAACTTTCCGCACGATATACTTTACTTCTACAAAAAGTACCCACCACTTTTCGAGCAACTGTGTTAAACAGTACTTAACGCTGGAATAAGAATCCATAGTGATATTTGAAGTTTGTATAGGTAACCAGAAACCATTAGCTTATTACTTAATATTATTATCTATAAACATTTGGTTATGGCCTTTGTTCCTTGATAAGCAATGTAACAAATTAAGAATTCTTATTGTTGTCATGAATATTTATTTACGTAGCGGTCTTATCTTAATTAGGCGGACTTCCGCGGACCAGAGTTAGCCCTTAACCCAGAGTTAAGCGTCTACTTTTGTACGTGGTTTGCCGCCTAACCTCGGGTTAAGGCGCTAACTCTGGTCCACGCAAGTGTGCCTTAAAGTGTTAAACACAAAAGCAAAGCTAAAGAGGTCTTAAAAAGATCTTTACAGTCGGCCAACAATGTTTTCTCCCTACGGTGGGAGTTCATTTGCACGGTCATGCATGATACAACAAGTTCGAATTTCCCTTGCAATAATACTATGACAGTGACTTCTTATGTTTTTATTGGCAGAGTGCAAAGCGGGTGGAGGGGGTAGCCTAAACGATCACAGCGCTCGCTACGGCTAAAATTGTCATTTTTGTCGCTGACTTGAGCTGTCAAATCCATATTGCAGTAAACATTTTCTAATCGTTTTTGAGATAAAAATATGGTCCTGGTAAGATGTGTTGTTGTGAATTGTAATAACACCGAGAAGAATAGCGACTGTAAATTTTACCAATTTCCAAGACCATGGTGGAAACGAGACCAAAGAAATAAGTGGATATTTGCCGTAAACGAAACCCCGTTTTAGTCACCAGTAGGCTCATTTCTCACTGAAAACAACAATTTTAATATTATTGGCAATAATGTTACTGACTACCATTGTCCAAAATTGTGTAATATAGTTAAATAACACAAGATTTCATTAATATTTTTCACAATATTTACTTACTTCTTGTTTGACAGCGGTGACAATATTGTCCATAATGGCCGCCTGTCACGTGGCGCTGTCATCGCGCCCGGTCCCAATTTAGTGTCACTTTGGTAGTTTGGGAATTTCCTTGACTGTACCTACATCAACAGCGGTTTTATTTTCGGCGCCCTCGTACGGTCGGCCAAGATAGTGGTCTTCCAGTTTTGACAACAGTTTCTGTGAGAACTAATTATTGACTCTACGATGGCAATCTCAAGACTGCAATCTTACGATGGCTATCTTAAGACTGCAATCTTACGATGGCTATCTTAAGACTGCAATCTTACGATGGCTATCTTAAGACTGCAATCTTACGATGGCTATCTTAAGACTGCAATCTTACGATGGCTATCTCAAGACTGCAATCTTACGATGGCAATCTCAAGACTGCAATCTTACGATGGCTATCTTAAGACTGCAATCTTACGATGGCAATCTCAAGACTGCAATCTTACGATGGCAATTTCAAGACTGCAATCTTACGATGCAATCTCAAGACTGCAATCTTACGATGGCTATCTTAAGACTGCAATCTTACGATGGCAATCTCAAGACTGCAATCTTACGATGGCTATCTCAAGACTGCAATCTTACGATGGCTATCTTAAGACTGCCATCTTACGATGGCTATCTTAAGACTGCAATCTTACGATGGCTATCTTAAGACTGCAATCTTACGATGGCTATCTTAAGACTGCAATCTTACGATGGCAATCTCAAGACTGCAATCTTACGATGCAATCTCAAGACTGCAATCTTACGATGGTTATCTTCAGACCGCAATCTTACGATGGCGATCTTAAGACTGTAATCTTACGATGGCTATCTTAAGACCGCAATCTTACGATTGGCATCTCAAGACTGTTTATCTTATGATGGCAACGAGTCCAGCAAACCCTGTTCCGGGCGAGAATTTTATAGTGCTTTTATCATGCAATGTGTGGAAATATTAAAATCAAAAAACCTACCATGTAATCGAAAAAAACTTATTTAAAAAGTTAGAGCAGCAGCCTTGAATGTTTTTCTTTAGGGTTTTTATACATTACTTCTTGGCCTAGGCCATGAAGTGATGTAGGGAGCCACAAACAAGAAACTTTATGTCTTCAATTCGTGACATTAACGCATACATTTCCGAGCATGTTTGAGAAAAGTAAGTTACATTACAACGTAATAAAGTAACAAATTATAATTGTTAGCCCATCGCCTACCAGTACTACAAGATTTTATTCCCTTAGTCGCCTCTTACGACATCCACTGGAAGATTTTGGAGTGGCACTATTTTAACCAGGCAACCACACTCAGTGTTAATATCTATTATATGATCAATAATTAAATAAATACATTAGTCAGTAATAGCGGCTGAGTTAATAGAAACGATAACATAATTGGTTTAGGCATCGTGACGTACCTCGTTTTGGTTTAACGGTGCTTGTTAATGTAAAATTTAATTGTTTTAAAATAATAAATCTATTTGCGTTTACCGATTAGAATAGCGGGTCCAAATATCGACTTGTAATAATTGAGTTACACGAGTAGGTTTCGATGTGAAATTAAAATTAGGTTGTAAAATAAACAAAACTCAGTTTACACTTCTCTGCACGCACGAAACATTATTGTTTATACATATATATTATAAGTGTTTAAACTGCTTTTCCACGGGCAAAGCGAGGCGATAAATTCCACCAATGTACGGTAAAACACAATTTTTATGGCGTGTCGTGAATCTTCGTTCGCGCAGACACGAGCAACGACTGATGATTTCCGAAAGCTGGCTTAAAACCCACAATCAGACTTGTGCGTGATAGTTAAAAGGTGCAAATTAAATTGCTTCTATTTTTTCCATCTCACTCACGCACGTTTGACGGCTGACTGAATGACGCGGGCGCGCGTCAACATGGCGTCACTAATAACCAATAATAGCACAGAATACAACCGCGCAACGCGTGGATCATGCTGATTGGTTCCCGCGCTTCGAGAAATCGTCATCTGCGCAGGTACATCGGTAAGCCATATCAGGTACCGGACCTGACCGGACGGGTTACTGTACCGGAGTGGTTTTAATGTATTACCAGCTCCTACCCGCATTCGTCGTGTTGCCAACCCACGGGATCAGTGATTCATTTTGGGATAAAAAGCAGCCTGCGATAAATTAAGTAGTGGAACAGTATTCCACAATAATCTATCTCTGTGCCAAATTTCACTCAGATTCGTTCAGCCGTTCACGCATTATTCAGTAGTAACGAACATACAAACTTTCACGTTTATAATAAATAATATCTTACTAATATTTTAAATGAGAAAGTTTAGATGTTTGGATGTATGTTACTTAATCACGCTTTAACCACTGAACGGATCGGGATGAAACTTGGCACACATATAGGTTAGGTCTATTCCCGAGGGAGCAGCTATAAACGACTTCAACGCGGATGGGGTCGCGTGTAAAAGGTAGTTAATAACATTAGGAATATCTACTTTGTTGTAATGCTTGTAATTTATCGTATCATTATACATGTGTAAATATGACGACAGCATTTTATCTAGAAAATAAGATAAATCTGAGCACGGCATGGAAGTGCCCTGTTTGTAGAAATAAAGTGCGTCGAGACAACCAAGATGGAACACCGGTACGAAATCAACAAATTACACCGCTGAATGATACTGCAATGTCAGTTGATGATATGTTGATGGACGATACGTTTCCTGTGAGTAATACAATGGAATTTGATGCATCAACCGCTGAAATAATCAACGTTGACTACGTCACTATTCGTCAGCATAAACGCTTTCCAGTATCTGATAAATTATCAGATACTAATAATGGCACTCCGGTCGCCATTAAGAACATCACCGTTAGGAGTAAAGAAGAGATCACTGGGTCGCCACCGGTATCGCCGGGTGAAACTGCATTGTTGGTAAGCGAGATGCAACTGCTTCGCGATCAAATGACCATGTTGGCTGAACAGCTTGCTGATGCAGCCTCCACTGTCATGCAATATCGTACTTCGCTTCGCTTATTGATTGCTCCAAGAAGTTTGAAGATATCAGTGGGAGGCTGGAGCAGTTGGAGTTGCTGCCGCCATGCTCTTGTCGGAACGCTGTATCTGATTTGAATAATTCGGCAAATGGTGCAGCTGAAAGAGACCCTACGCTCAAGAAGAAACCTAAGAAGAAATCTAAGACCCCGAGCCAACAGAAAGCTCCATCCGACAAATCTGCCGAAGTCGCCTCACAACCCGTATCTCAAGACGCTCTTCTCAAAAATAATAAAACCCAAAGGCGTCATCGTAAGCCGAAGGGTGAGTTGAGTCAGGATGAGGAGGCAGCGGACGTCTCTTCTGAATGCAGCTCTGAAGAATGTATTGCGGGATCAACTTTACCAAAATTGGGCACTAGTGCTATGACATACAGACAAGCTGTCGCGGGTACATCCAAGCCGAACATTGATATTCCCGCCGTCATCTCAGCGCAGCCCAACAACGCATCGCATAATGACAGTGCTCTTTCACAGCATGAGGATATCAACGACGCAATGTTGAAAACTGTCGAACGCAAAAAGGAAAAACGTTTTGGTTCGTTGCGTGGTACCGCAGATGCTAGCGTCACTTCTTTAAAGGCAGTAGAACACCGTAAACACTTGCATTTATGGAACATGCTATCTGGAGTTGACGATATCCGTGGCTATCTGCAGAAACTGTGCCCGGTAGGGTCATGCACTGTGGAGGAATTGAAGCCAAAGGGTGATTATAAATCATTTAAAATCGGTGTCCCTGTGGCTTATTTTGACACTTGTTTGTCAGCTGACGTTTGGCCATATAATGCTAGGATTAAGGAATGGTTTTTTCGTAGAGCATCAGGGCACAGTAAACCTTAAACCAGTGCCTGAATCCAAACATTTTCCAAAATCGAAGTCTCCCATTCATGTTATCTACCAGAACGTCAGAGGATTAAACACTAAACTTAAACACTTTCGTCAGAATTTCCTTTCGTCTGATAGTGATTTTATAGCAGTGACAGAATCGTTTCTCAAGAATTCCGTCGAAGACTCAGAAATTGTGTGCGGCGATTGGTCAATAATGCGACGCGATCGGGCCACCGGTGCTGGGGGAGCATGTCGCCCAGGCATTGATGCTACGAGGCGTAAAGATTTGGAAACCTCTGCTGGTGAAGATCTCTGGGCTACAGTGACAATGCAGAACACTCTCCTCCACGTTTGTGTAGTGTACATTCACCCGAGAGCCTCAGACGAAGTGTATATGTCATGGTTCCAAAAAGTAGAATCTGTAATAGATACTCTTAAGGGTACTGTCATCATTGTTGGTGACATAAATCTAAATCCTACTTATACTTCTTTAAGCATCTTAAGCTACTATAGTTACTTTCTTACTGTTTCCGGTCTGACTGAGACGAACGAAGTTGAAAATATGTTTGGAGGTAAGCTTGATATTGTTTTGATAGGAGAGCGAGTTCGCGTTGTAGGAGTCGAGGAGATTGAGGGCGGTGGATTGGTCCCAAAGCGTGACGCTTATCATCCGCCGTTGGATATTATCATCTGTCTAAGCCACTGTCACGACGGACCTGTTACGGAACTATTAGAACCTAGTAATGTGGAATCGCTGCAAGATTGGAATTTCGCTAAAGGCGACTTCAATCTGTTGTATAATTTGGTATCGGAACAGTCGTGGCAGGAGGTACTTCAGGCTCGACAAGTTGATAAGGCTGTGGATGCTTTTCATAATATTCTATATAACATATTTAATGTAGCGTTTCCCAAAAAGAATCGCCCTAAAATACCTAGTAGACGTTGTCCGGTGTGGTTTCACTCCGAAATAATAAATAACATAGTCCGCAAAGCTAAATTTCATCGTGCCTGGAAGTCTAACAAAAGTGCGGCTGCATATAGCGAATTTGCTAGATTACGTGCTGAAATCAAACACCAGATAGGTGCGGCATACGATAACTACACTGGCAGTCTGCAAAAAAATATTGCTAGTAATCCCCGTGCGTTTTGGAGACATATAAGCAGTCTAAAATCGAAAGGGGGTTTTGAGTCTCGTCTTCATTATGAAGGAAAGGTTTACGAGGGCAGTGGTACAGCGGACGCCTTTGCAAATTTTTTCGCTAGTGTCTTTTTACCTAATATCCCGAAACTGGATCCTGATTCTATAAATAGTCAGGAAGTCATGCTCCACTAATCGCGTTCACATAGAGCATATAACACCTTGGGATGTGGAAGCAGCCATTAGACGACTTAAGCCACAAAGTTCAGTGGGTCCCGATCATGTGCCTGCATTCATAATCAAAGGCTGTAAAGAGTTTTTTATACTGCCTATCCTTCATATTATTCGCATTTCGCTTAGTACGGGAGTATATCCAAGCCGTTGGAAAGTCACAAGAGTTACTCCTATACCAAAAACAAGTGACACCTCGTCCATCGATTGTTATCGTCCCATAGCTATATTATCAGCGGTAGCAAAACTACGAAACTATCTTAAAAATAAAAATTTCGGGTCAACTGAAACCTTTCTTTTGCAATTCTCAGCATGGCTTTAGGTCTAATCGTTCTGTGGATACCAACCTATACACTCTCACTAACCTAGTTTCGGAGCATCTGGACAAAGGGAAGCAGGTGGACGTGATCTATTTTGATTTTACAAAAGCATTTGACCGAGTTAACAACGATGTGTTGCTTGACAAACTGTGCCGCATAGGTTTCACGCCGCACCTGCTTAAGTTATTTTCTAGTTATCTGCGGGGTAGGCAGCAGTTCGTCAGGCATGGATGCTTTATCTCAAAGTCATATTTAACACCATCTGGTGTCAGTCAAGGTTCTATTCTTGGTCCTCTTCTATTTGGCATCATGGTAAACGACCTTGATACGGTTGTCAAGCACGCTACATGTTTGCTGTATGCAGACGATTTGAAGTTGGTTTATGGGATACATCAAATGGCAGACTGTGAGGCTTTGCAGGATGACGTAAACTCTGTTTTGCTCTGGAGCATTGCTAATGAACTCCAATTTAATGTCAAAAAATGCTGTGTAATGACCTTCAGCCGGGCGCAAAAACCGTTGCATAACATTTATACACTGGGATTGGAAAGCATTGCTCGCGTTACAACCGTAAAAGATCTCGGTGTTCTTTTTGATAGTGGCCTTACTTTTCACGATCATATTAAAACGCTGGCCGCTAACGGTTTCAAAAGACTTGGATTTATTGTGAGGAATTCTCGTGACTTTTGTAACGTCAATGCCATCAAACTTTTGTACACGGCCCTAGTTCGTAGTAAGCTCGAAGCGGCAGCTATTATATGGAACCCCCACGAGACTACTTATGCCTTGGTTTTGGAAAAAGTGCAAAAAGCGTTTCTTAGGTTCATGTACAAAAAACTGTATGGATATTATCCCTTTCTATATCCGACTCAATTCTTGCTTGGGTCTCTTGGCCTGAACTCTCTGGAGGTAAGACGCAACTACAACCTGTTGGTAACGGTCTGTAGCGTATTGCGGGGCGCTTCCGACTGTCCCGATATAGTGTCACAAGTGGTAAAACTGTCGGTGCCTTTTATGACAAAAATCCTCCTCAGACCGCGACACCATAACCTCCTCGCGACACCTAGGACGCGGACTGTGGCCCACCGGAACTCTCCCACTGTTCGGGCTCTCACGAGCCTCAACACACTCTTTTCATCAGCACCTGATCTTTTTGATGTATTTGCAAGTCGATGGTCCGTTTTGTGTTTTCAGTGTCTCAGGTTCTGTGAGAGAATGGGTGGTGGTGGAATTTCCAGATAAAAACTTTTTATGAAAACTATTATTAGTTTGCGTGTGTTATAATATTAATTTTCTTTCTGTATATAATATTAAGTTTCTCAGTGCAATGGTTTTTACTGTAATGCTGTGAAATTTTTGTTTAAATAAATAAATAAATAATAAAAAAAAAAAATTAGTACCATTGGGTGCCCTAAAAATCCCTAACAACGTTTGTCAGAATTTTCATTTGCCCTAAACTGGTTTTCAGATGAGTCAGGCAACTTTTTAAGTTTTCCAATTATTGCTGCGGTTCGGTTAGGTTAAGGTTTTAAAATTTAAGCGGAAATGGCTTTAGGATAAACGAAAATTCGGACAAACGATGCAATAGGAGATGACGATTCCATAGGGGAACCAGTAAGGCTTTTTTTTTTTCAGGGGATTATGTCGCACCAATTGACCTAGTCCCAAACTAAGCTCAGGCTTGTATTATGGGTACTAGACAACGATATAAATACTTACATATGTAGAGAAATATATACTATATTAAATTAAATATATAGAAAACATCCATGACTCGGGAACAAATATTCGCGCTCATCACACTAATATCTGCCCTTACTGGAAATTGAACCCAGGACCGCTAGTTTCGTAGGCAGGGTCACTACCAACTAGGCCAGCGCGTCGTAATTTTTTTTTTTTTAATTTGTTTACCCAGTTAAATGGTTTTTTTCCTTGTTTAAGGTCCATCGCGTGGTAGGGGATGGCGGGGGAATAGCAATCGAAGGCCTCAGTCGCAGCCGGGCCGCGGCCGGGGCCCAAGTCGGGGCGGGGCCGCCGGCCCCTCCGGGTCCGGCCCCCAGGGGTCCCACGGGCCTCATGCACCTCGCGCGGCGAGCCAGCCGCCTCGCAGGAATAATTGGCGAGACCAGTCACATAAACGGGACAGATGTACGTGTTTGTATTTACTTTCCATGCTGTTGTTTGTGGTGTTCAATGATAGTGCATTATTGCCTAAGGAGGGAAAACAGCTTAGGGCGTTACCTGACGAGCTGTGCGGGTTGAGCCTGGCAAAATCCGAGTCTTCAAACTTTTTATAATGTGCGTCGTATTTTATCCTGTTTAATGTATAAAAAGTATGTTTCTCGTAGTTTGTTCACTGGTTTTTAAAAGCCTTTGACATCTAATTCAGCTCTAAAAATTTACCCACCTCTTCTATGAACCTAAAACAAAACTAGCAAGTTTTTTTTAATTTGTTACTATTTTGATCCAGCAGTGCCTAAGTGCTTGATTATCCAGTAGGGTTACCTATGTATGTAACAAAGTCGTCGCTCACACGCCAATGACAGCTAAACACCAAAGCTAATGTCAACTTTACCTCATAGCCACTCAGGTTTAATTGGCGCTTTCAACCATGACGGAAATATCCGTCGTTGGCGTTGAACCAGTGGTGCGGATATATCCGTCAATGGCGTGGAAAAGGTTAATAACGTTCGGCTGGCTATCGCTATCACATTAGCACTTGCGATGGACAGTATATTTCTCACTCGTGTTTCATATAATAACGAAGATTGGATACAAGTAGTTACTTGACTGTTACAAACCTAGGACTGGTAGGACACATATTTATTCTAGCTGGATATTCTCCAAGAACGCTTGGCATTCTATGAACACCGAGATATTGTGTGAGAAGATTTTGGTTATTCATATTTTACTGTTTATTTCAGCCGGTCTTAGACCGCAGGATAAGGCAAACAATCAAAATAATCAACAACATAAACCACATTACGTAAGTAATAGATCGTATAACAGCAAAGTATCTATAAGACATAAGGGCACTTTGTATAATTTAATTTGGTATAATGAACGAAACTTATAATAAGAAATAACATATTTTCATAACGTGTAAGCATATGTGTAATACCATACGAGTATGATATTCATATTACATAAAACAAATGTTATACTAATTAACCATAATATTATTGTCCGTTTGAAATTTTAGTTTTTGTTGTTATATCTAACGTTTATTATGTCTTTTGAACGTTATGAACGTTCAAAAGACATAAAATTATATGAAATGTTGTTATATTCTACATTCTAAGCATGACACCCGACTCAATTACACGAAATAAACATTTCAGAAAAAGCCTAAAGAAGAAAGACCAATGGGGTTTAAAGTATTAGAGGAAATATCTCAATCTGAAGGCGCGGACATAATAGAGAAGATTAACCGCCACAAACAGCTGTTCTCCACACTATTGGAAACACCGGTAGAGCAGAAAAAACAAGACGTTTTTGCGTTAATGTTAACCCTCGTAACGAACGCGTGGAAGACCTCCTTCCAGGAATCGAAGAAGTTGCTTCTCCTTGAAATATGTAACTCTAAATTTGTCGATAACCTAAAGCTGTATTTGATGCAGCTGCCGTACTCGGACGACGACGATAAGTATTACAACAAGTATTACTGGACGAAAGAACATGAGTTTTGGGATCATTTCTTGACGTTTTGCGAGTGCATCATAGAAGTTTCCCCTGCAACTGCAGTGCGTAAGTGCGGGTCGCTGATAGGAGTCCTGACTAAGTGCTGCGTGGATGGCTTGAAGGAGAGACAAGGGTTTGAATTACCTGAGGAATATTCTACAAGAATGACCAAAATCAGTGATAGCCTTAAAACCTGCGACGAAGTACAGGTAGCTTATATTATTTTGTCTTATTTTTTATTTTTTTTATGGCATCGAGTAGACAAACGAGCACACAGGCCACCTGATGGTAAGTGGAAACTGTGACCCATAGACATTCGCAATCACAAGACTGCAATGCAATCCTACGACTGCAAATGCGTTGCCAACCCTGAGGCTAAGATGGAATGCCTCTATGCTAGTCATTTCACCGGCTGTCTTATCCTCAAACCGGAACACAACAATGAGAACACTGCTGTTTGGCGGTAGGTTAATGGATAAGACGGTGGTAGCGATCCGGAAGGACCCTGCACCTGCGTCTTATCTTATCTAATCCTGCGGGCCTAACTTGGCTGCGTTTATCACGTGACAAAGTGTGGATAAAACATCCGTCACTATCTGACACGTTTATACGTACGAGAGTGACAGATGCTTTATCCATATTTTGTCATGCGATAAACTACCATACTAGGCCCTGCAGGTCCAGTCGCCATCAGATATATGGTAGCGGTCAAGGTGCTCAAATATATCGGAGCAGCATTAAATTTCAATATATTAATTACGCTAGATAAGGTCTATAATATCGGCCCATATAATTCGTCATAAATTTAGGAGCAGCGACTTTTCAATAAATTCGTAACATACAATTAGGTAAAGATATCGGAACTTACAGAAGTCAAAAATATCGAAGCAGCCAGGATGATCATAAAGATCGGAACATTTGAAATTTAATGCTGCTCCGAAATATTTGAGTACCTTGACCGCTACCATATATCTGCCCCCTATTTCACCATCCTGACAATGATAGGTGACAGGTGACAATTTGGTATACATTGCAGAGTTAACAAGTTATACATCACTGGGACTCATATAAGCTACTCCATGTACACTGAAATGTCACCTGTCACCTGTCATTGTCAAGGTGGTGAAATAGGGGGCTGATGGCGACTGTCATCTCGAATGCAGTAAGTATGTATAGGTGAAAAACTCAAGTAAATGACATCATGCATGTACAGGTGAAGTCAAACATATGTTTACTCTTTAGCACCTTGTCTAATTAACGTCATGTTTAAACCGTCATATGAAATTGTCACAGCGATTAATGTGACAAGTAACTAAAGTGTAAACATATTTATGACTTCGACTGTACTTAGTTGTTGTAACACATCTAGAGGTATAGACCGTTCGACATTCTAAATATATTTGAAATTTGACGTAAATGTCATATATATTAGTTTTGTCAAAAGTACATAATAATAATAACAATAATATAATAATGTTTTTATTCAGATAACTAGATCCATGTGTTAGAGTTCATGCTAGAGGTCGTTTACTTAAGTTTTCCACCAATAAACCCTGTAGGATCATTAAATTGCCCTTCATACACTGCATACCGGATGAACACTTTTTGCCCCAAAACACATTAAAATCCTACCCGTTTACGTCCGTATATTTTGACCACCGAGGGATTCAAGCTCACCCAAGACGAATACAACTTTATCCCAAAAGAATTCTACTTTTGTCACCTTTTCTTTGTTTTGCGTACATATGGCTTGTAGTGGCCAGTTCGATTTTCAAATAAGTTATTTTTGCAGTAGGTTTCTATGGAACAATTTGTCATACGAACTCAAATCTCAGCTATAATGACTTACTTTAGGTGAGGTTTGCATGATATATAATTGTGCAATTTCGAGCGTGTGGTGTGAAAAAATTATAAATAGCAAAAATTATGTCAACAATGACATTAGGCAATTTTCTTATTTTGCACCCTAATGGCACTCAGTTCTTTCCGTCATATCCAAAAACCAACAACTAAAAAAGGAAAACACTGACATTACAATTTCAATAGACCAAAACCCGGCAAAGAACTGAGGTGGATCCCGGTGAGCCCCCCGAGAGTTTCCGCGAGCTGACTATCCTGCCGACTCCCGAGGAGCTGGTGAACAGCCAGCCGTTCCTGCGGGCGAACGTCGTGGACGGCTCCTACCGAGACAAGGAGCACTACCTGGACGTGCAGTTCCGGCTGTTGCGGGAGGACTGCTTCGGCCCGCTGCGGGACGGCATCCGTGAGTACCGCGCAAGCAGGACGCATGGTCAGGGGTTTCAAAGTCAGGGTTAGAGTAAGAGAATGTGGTTTGGCGCCAGGTTAGGCTGTTGCTTCAGCCCGGTGCGGGACGGCATCCGTGAGTACCGCGCAAGCAGGACGCATGGTCAGGGGCTTCAAAGCCAGGGTTAGAGACAAAATGTGGATTAGGACCAGGCTAGGCTGTTGCGGGAGGACTGCTTCGGCCCGCTGCGGGACGGCATCCGTGAGTACCGCGCAAGCAGGACGCATGGTCAGGGGTTTCAAAGCCAGGGTTAGAGACAAAATGTGGATTAGGACCAGGCTAGGCTGTTGCGGGAGGACTGCTTCGGCCCGCTGCGGGACGGCATCCGTGAGTACCGCGCAAGCAGGACGCATGGTCAGGGGCTTCAAAGCCAGGGTTAGAGACAAAATGTGGATTAGGACCAGGCTAGGATGTTGCGGGAGGACTGCTTCGGCCCGCTGCGGGACGGCATCCGTGAGTACCCCGCAAGCAGGACCCATGTCCAGGGCCTTCTTCCTTCACTTGGATAGCGTGGCGACAGTGTTTTGAAATGATAAGGCCTGCTTGACTTCTAGCTGGGCAGGCGTTGACTAAAGTACTAGGTATTAGGGGATACCGGCGGTGGCGGTGGGCGGTGCGAACATATTAACCGGTATTTCGACCAGAGGGGCTATTGCTTAACGCACTCGCAATCGCAATTGTTTTCATTTTGAAAATCGAAGGCTTGTCTGCATACAAAATGAAAACAATTTGTTCCGCTTTGAAGCCGGAACAATTTTATTTTAATCTTTGATCAAAACCGAAATAATATCGATTCTGTTCGAGCGAGATCGAAATGAAAATGCTCTATGCTCTAGGTTTCCGAGCTCTAGTGGCAGTGGAACCACGGTTAAAATGAGAGAATGTGGATCAGGGACGAGGTTAGATTGTAGCAAGAGGACAGAGCTTCAAGCCACCGTGAATTTAACTCTGCATTTTGTACACTATTTTAAGTGCAATAAAGTATTTAAATAAAATAAAGTAATAACTTCGATTTAACTTCGCAGGTCAATTCATGGAAGATCCAAAGAAAAAGAAGTATGACAGTATACGGTAATTAACAATCACATTATTTTACAATTTGCACCTTGTTCTGTTAATGGAGTGGCTTAAATATTATCTAGCATTGTATGCGGTTTGGAATGCATGGAGTTGACATGAGCGGTCAATCACGGAGCTTACGTCAATCCTATACATTTCGTAAATTTTTGAAAATCACTAACTCTGCCGTGATATATCTATAATGCCGTTATCTAACAAATTCTTGTTTTAAAAATCGCAAACACAGATTGATAGAGATTTTTTTCTCATTAATATAGCATTATAAGTAAAAAAAAAAAAAGATGTCAGATAACGGCATTATAGATATATCACGGCAGAACTAAGCTTATGCATCTTGGCTGAGCCCCGTAGGCAGAATATTATTACCTAGACAACCTACTCGCGACTAAACCAAACATATCACGTTTAGCAGACAAAGCTTCTGTCATTGCCTACCTTTTTCAAGGGCTTATTACGAGAAATGAATACGGGTAAAGGCTTCTGTTTTCATCTTTTCGTGCACTGTGATTCAGATCTCGGATGTCTAAACTATTACCTAAAAGCAACAATTCACTCCATTGCTTTGCATCGATTAATCGATTACTTAAGTAAAGCCGTAACTGTTTTGACGTGTAAAAGTGCCCGTGCGGCCTACTACTGAATCGTGATGTATACTCGGCTCGCGAGCCTGTCCTCCACTAGAAGCTCGTTACAGTAACTGCTAATGTTACACTTACATCTCGCTAGTGAGAACCCGGCTTAATATAGTCTGTCTACGCGGGTAGTCAACATCGCCTGAAATCATGATGATCTTTTTCATGTCATACTCTGAAAGTAGGCCATTGTTTGTTAGAAGCGGGTTGAAAGTGATACTATTGTATTTATTCCAGCGTGTACCAAAACGTTAAATTCCTAGAGCCGTTTGTGTCAAAACAAAAGGTTGGCTCCACTGTCAAGCTCGACAGCGGTACTATGAAGCGGTTTAAGAATGTGAACTGGGCGTACAGCAAGCGGCTGTTGTTCGGGTCCCTCGTGCTGTTCACCAAGGACCACTGCCGCACCTTCATCATCGGGACCGTGCTGGAGCGGGACGAGAAGTACCTGAGCAAGGGAAAGGTATAAAATAGATAGACACGTTAGTTTAACGCGCGCGAGTTGAATGCCGTTCTAAGGAATGCGATAGTTCTGTGACAGGTCTAACGCACTTGCAATCGCAATTGGTTTCATTTTGACAGTCAACCGAAGGCGAGACATGATTGACAATTACCGTCCTCGCTAGCGAGGCGAATGCTCTGTCCCACACTGAGTATTCCTATAGAGTGCGAGGGACAGAGCATTCGACTCGCTAGCGAGTACGGTAATTGTAACTAATAGTAAGGGAACTGTGGGCCTAGTATAGCTGGGTCTATATCGCGTGTCAAACGTACTTATTTACGTATCAGAAGTTGACGGATGCATTATCCAACCATTGTCACGCGATAAACGCAGCCATATTAGGGCCTCTGTACCCTTACCATGGGTTACAATTACCGTACTCGATAGCGAGTAGAGTGCTCTGTCCTTTGCACGAATACTGCGAGGTCTGCGAGGGATAGAGCATTCGACTATTAACGCCATCGATAAGCGTACCTACGATAGCTGTCAAAGACGACACTACACTGCTGGCGCGTGGGGCGAGACGTGCGGAAGGCGGGGGGAGGCTCCCGCTCTTCACCTCAGGGGGATTATTATGACATAACTATGCAGTTCATTTTACGGTGAGTGTAAGGGACAGAGCTATGGCAGTTATATAGCTCTGTCCTTTTCTCTCAGCGTAAACAGAATTGCATAACTATGTCATAATAACCCCCCAGGGGTGTAATTCTCAAAAACGCGGTCGGACGAACGAACGAGTGAATGGCGCAGCTGCGACTTTAACTAGTCCCGTCAAAGCGAACAAAACACATTTCAGCGCGTGCATTTTCAATTTGGCAGCATGGCTTCTGTCGACGAGATCGAACGTATTAAGCTGAAATAACCTAAATAAACCAAAAAAAAATTGCCAACATTGGACTCAAAAATATCTGAAACGTCTGTATTACAGCGCATAAGAGCGTCTCAAAAGAGTGCAATGTTGTTGTTGAATATTGATGTTGTTGTTGTTATTGGTGACTATACCTACGATTTTTCCCACGAACAACATAACGTTATTGTCAATGCTGATTACATTTCTGGATTGATATTCTTCCAAGATTTCCACTTAAAAAATCTCCGGCATTGGAAATTCATCGCGGTTTCCCATAGCCCATCAAACATTTGCGGAACTTGCTGGTAGAGTACGGTTATTCCAATATTAACAAGTTTTATTAGCGGTCCGGGGTTCGATTCCCGGTATTTTCTATGTTTAAGTATGTAATTTGCCATATAATAATAACTAGCGACCCGCCCTCGCTTCGCTTCGGTTTATATGAGCTTTCTGTAACACCAGTGCATAAAATAAAAAAATATTATACATATAAACCTTCCTCTTGAATCACTCTATCTATTAAAAAAAACCGCATCAAAATCCGTTGCGTAGTTTTAAAGATCTAACCATACATAGGGACAGACAGCGGAAAGCGACTTTGTTTTATACTATGTAGTGATAATAAATCATTTATTCAAAAAAACAGACATGGGATATTAATAATTGTTCGCCAAACTGCACAATCAGTGCACTCAGACTTTTAGCCTTTGTTGTTACATTTTTTACAAACTATTTCTTACATGGTAAAAAATATGTAATTTAATTATAGTTTAGGCATTTATGTTAGATAGCAAGGTACGGTCACGAGCGTTAATTTGGGACCCATTTCAAGAAATGTATGCTTGAAGTCGTCAATGTCATTACAGATGTCAAGTCATTTGTACCTTTAAGGAAACTCCACCTTATTGTTCTAGAATGTCGGATTGACTTAGAACCTAAGGTGGGTCCCAAATTTAATCTCGTGACTGTACATTTGAGTTTTCGTTTATACGTAGTTTTAGACATTTCATTTTCTTTCCAGAGTATACTATTTATTATTTTAGGTATTAAATACATTCTAGTTCTCTTTCCAAAATAGTTGTTAACTTTAGGGACTCTTAGGCCCGTATTAATAAACTCGTCTCAGCTGAGATGGCCGTCACAAGATACGTCAAAGTAAACGTCAAACCATAGAACACTGTCATTCTTGACACATCTCGAGACGAACATTAGAGTTGAGATTACCTACAGTTTATTAATACGGGCCTTAATATGGTTGAGTATGTTAAAAAAAAGGTCAAGTGCGATTCGCATTCGCCCAATGGAGGTTCCGTACCACCGCACAGTAGGTATTATTATTTATTGTCAGCTTTTGCCGGGTGCTGCAGACGCCAATCGGCGCCAAGCTAAAACAGGTCATTTATCGTAAACAAAGTAAACTGAGTAAACATTTTGGACTTCACTTGGCCAATGTATTGTCTGTGATTACATTATTTAATTTAAAATACCTGTTTTAGACAAGGTTGATTTTGAGGTTAGAAAATGGTTTACTATATTAGACAAGTACCTAAGAATTAATAATGTGTAGCTGGGAGACGCTGACGTAAAAATAAAAAAAATAAAAATGTAAATGTAGTTTATGTATATATATTTAACTATTAATATGTATATTTCTATATATATTTATGTAGGTATTTGAATGTAGTTATATTTTAATTCTATTTATATAAGTTTTATTGGTTACTAAATGTGTTATATTCTTCTTCTTGTACACTTGTTTACTCGTTGCACAACCGTTCACTCTTCTCAATCTCTCAAGGGTTAGCTGGAAGAGATCCCTTAAAGGGATAAGTTCGCCTTTGTACATAATATTTTTATATTAATTGTATTGTTATGGTTTTTCTTTTGTACAATAAAGTGTTTACATACATACATACATACGTTCGGCGTCACGATTAAAGGAACCTTCTCAAATCCCGCTGACGCTTATCGGCGTCACATTAAGCCTAGCCTGGATGCCACAGACGCCGATCAGCGTCATGCTTGTGTAAGTGCCGGCATCACGGCATAGCGCGGTTGAGGCCGCTTTGCAATGAAAAGGTTAAAACTATGGACTACATTTTTTTTTCTTTAATTACCGTAAAACGGGGTGAGTAGGGACAACCTGAAATAAGTCATAACTTGTTACAAATAAGAACAATTATTAAATTGTCAATAATGTTACGTCTATCCATACTAATATTATAAATGTAAAAGTGTGTCTGTCTGTCTGTTATCTCTTCACGTTTACGTACCGTTCTTTGCTTACGGCGGCGTCGTTGATCGGGTCGCCACTTTTCCGAACATATGGTTGAGAGAGGCGATGGCTGAGATACGGTTCATACTCTTGAACGGGTGCTGTTTGTGGGGTCCGGTCTGTTCACGTTTGCAAGGACTTGTTGTTAAATATATTATTCTAGTTATGGCTTTTGACGTAGAGACCTCGTCGTGTTGATATTTTTTTTTTTAAATTTAAGTTTTATTGACCTTACATTTGTAATGATTTTATTTTTGGTAGTTTTAAGAAATTATTATTTATTACTTTATTACCTAGTGTAACTTACTTTACTTAATGTAACTTAGTTTTAAGTACTATTATGTTTTTATGATTGAAAAAATGACCTTCTGCTGGAGTTTCTTGCGGCGCTTCTTCTCCGCAATGATGGTCTCGTCCGAAGCGCTGGTAGACTCACCCTATATTACCGACGTGTAAAAGAGCCCTCATGTGGCCTATTTACTGAATAAATATTTTTAAATTGAATTTGAATTTAAACCGCTGAACCGATTTAGGTGAAATTTGGTGCAAAGATAGTTTGAATCCTGGGAAAGGACATAGGATAGTTTTTTCTCGAAATTCATCCCCTAAGGGGGTGAAATAGAGGGTGAAAATTTGTATGGAACTACGATATAAACGAGTTCCACGCGGATGGAGTCGCGGGCGGAAGCTAGTTGGAAATAATTTCAGTCTTATAATTAGTGACATATGCTTCATTTTGGGTTGTGTCCCTACTCACCCCGTTTTACGACACGCATTTTTTTTTTATTTCGTTGTCGTTATCTAGTACCAGTAGTAAAAACCTAGAGCACAGTTTGGGACTAGGTCAATTCAATATGGGTAAAATTGTTGACAGACTTAAAAAAAAAGTTTTTTTCAGCTACCAGTCAGCACTGTTAACATGGAAGCGGCTGGGAATGCAGACATTTACAACGAAGACTTGTACACAATGATAGAGTGCGAGGTTTACTTTGACCCTTACCAACATGTCCTTAAGGTGCTTCAGGATCCTAAATTCCCAGAGCATCTCGCCATGAGCAACTACATCGTCAACGTACAAGTCAGTAACACTTTTTCCTATTTACAATGCTCTAAAACAAATGATCCTCTTTGTATTTATACCATTCTCCATGGTTTACCCTTTAAATATCGAAACTAATTTCGTAGAACGTTTCACTTCGCCGAATATTAATTTCAACACAGGCATTTCCACGTGCAGGAGTTTTATTTTTTTGTGGTCACAAGTCTAACCTTACCTAACATACGTAACGAATGCTTAAGTTAACCTGAAAACTATAAGGTTTCAGCAGAAATTTGCTTTCGATGAAATTAAATTCGGTGATATAACACATTCGATGAATGTCTATCGATATTTCAAGGGATTCCGATTTTCTATAAGCAGGCAACGCAAATAGCTACCGGATGTTGGTCGTTAAAGAGACGAATTTTGTATTTTGTTGTAAGGAAAACACAAACCAAAAAGTTTTAAGTTTTAATGCTAAATTTACATTTTACTACATTAGAAAAAACTCTTATCTGATATTTTGAGATGTATGAGTTTGAACTTAATTATCTTCACGTTTAAGTTTAAAGTCGTACGTCACAAAATATGAGGTACGATGTTTTTTCAAAGTTACAAGATACGATCCTACTAATAAATTTACAAGAGCTACAACAAATCAATTTAAAAAAAATCAAATATCGCACATATAAGTAAGGGATCGCTTATATTATAAGCCACAATATTTTAAGGTTCTCCCTAAGCCTAGCTACAGTAGATTGTGACCGAGTGAACCGTGGAAGGTTGTAATTACAAACGCGTTCTAGTTAAAACTAAGTTAGTATGTTGTCCTGTTCAAATTTTACAAGTCAGATAAAAACTGTAAAAAAAACTACGCTCGGCAACAAAAGTGTGAAATTTTTGACAGATACTTATTTTACTTTTTTACAATTTAGCATAACCTCCACGTAGAATCATTTCATTGATTGCTATCAAGTTCATTACAGTTACAAGGTGGTTAGTAAGTGGTTAGTAGTAGTGCTTGATACCCTGTCAGGGCACTGCAATGTCTTATTAACAGAGATAGGAACAGGCAGTTTTTTTTTTTTTTTTTATGGCATAGAGTTGACAAACGAGCACACAGGCCACCTGATGGTAAGTGGAAACTGTGACCCATAGACATTCGCATTCACAAGACTGCAGAGCAATCCTAAGACTGCAAATGCTTTGCCAACCCTGAGGACTAAGATGGAATGCCTCTATGCTAGTCATTTCACCGGCTGTCTTATCCCCAAGCCGGAACACAACAATGCGAACACTGCTGTTTGGCGGTAGGTTAATGAATAAGACGGTGGTAGCGATCCGGACGGACCCTGCAATCCTACCACCCGCAAAAACTAAACTAAACTTGCCTAAACTTAAGAATAAGAAGAATAAGAATAAATTTATTAATAAAAAATACACTGTTTACTAAAAGGTACGATATATTGCGGACCCCAAACTAGGCTGAGCCTGTATCTTGGGACCCATCATATTATACTTGACGCATATTCATTCATTCGTGAGTGAGATGGGAATACATTGAATGAACATGCATCAAGTTTAGGCAAATAAACTCTGCTTATCTATATGTAAATATAAAAATTAATGCCACTTTTCGTTTTAATTTTAGAACTGAAGAACGGCTTAACCGAATTGTCTGATTTCTTTTTTGTTGTGTTCGTTATTGTCAGGATAAGGTTTATATGTCAGAAAAAAATAGAAAATTCCAACGGGAACGGGAAATTTGCAGCGGGCCGAAGCCGCTGGCGGGCAGCTAGTTAACTATAGATCATAGACAAATGTTCACAAAGTATTTACAAAATCACAATCTTTCAGAAAATACCCGAGCCGCCAGCCTACTTAGATCCTGCCACGAAGTTCAAAGTCGAGACTAAAGTTGGGTTGGATATGGATTTCACTGTCCTGCAAGAGGACACATGGCCATCCCAGGATATGCTTGGTTTTGATAGCTCCCAATACGATGCTTATAAACTGGCTCTCACTCACGAGTTCGCCGTCATCCAGGGACCACCCGGGACAGGCAAAACTTTCATTGGAGTAAAAATTGCCGAAACTCTTTTAAAAAATGTACCCTTCCCACCAAACAAGTGCCGTCTCCTAGTCATATGCTATACCAATCACGCCTTAGATCAGTTCTTGGAAGCTCTGCTTCCTGTGACAAGCTCTTTAGCCCGCATTGGAGGCAGATCACGCAACGAAATATTAGAACCATTTAATTTAAACAGTCTGAGACTTAAAATGACGGACACTTATAGTAGGTGGGGAGCTCGTAGCAATAGTGTCCATTATTTTCATGAAAGGAGGAT
Source organism: Acleris laterana (assembly GCA_963966035.1). Classification (NCBI taxonomy): domain Eukaryota; kingdom Metazoa; phylum Arthropoda; class Insecta; order Lepidoptera; family Tortricidae; genus Acleris; species Acleris laterana. The sequence continues at coordinate 1,958,914 of OZ014443.1, forward strand.
GCAACTTAAACGGGAAATAAGTGAATTGGAGCATGCCCAATTGCATGTCCAAACTTTGGACACCGGCGTTTTAAGCTACAAGAGTATTATTGCGTATGTCGAGGAGTGTAAAATACTAGAAAACTATTGCAAAGGAAAAGGTGATGTAGACCCATTGAAACATTGGTTGTTTGAAACCGTGGAGAATGTTGAATTCGCTCCCTTATTAGAAGAGATAGGACAAGCGGAAGATAAAGCGGGCGATAAGCACACAGCCATTGACGAGGATGATATGGAAAGATATAATGTCATATATGATGATCTGGGCGACGACGAAAGTCCGGGCCATAGTCGTGGCTTCGACTTTGTGGAAACGTCAATCTCTTTTGCTGAAGCAGAAGAAAACATGAAAGAACTTTTGAAGCGATTAAATGATTTTCAAACGAAAGGACTTCCTCTTTTCAAACAGCGACAAGTACAACTACAAATATGTCAACTGTATTCAGAAAGGAAACTTTTAGAAGTAAGAGCTCTAACTTTTTTTAGCTTTTTGTTTATTGACATACTATATATTTTTAGGACATATTGTTGGTTAGACGGACTTGCCCCTCCCTCCCTTAAGACGCGCCGAGCAAACGCCGAGCGTCCAGTGGCGCCCTCATTACTATTATTGGGTTTTCTAATTAACTAAAGAATTTCCTTGGAACCAAACAAAATGTGTTTGTAGCGCAAGTATAAACACAATTTATGGGATACGTAACAAACTTTAATAACAATTACCCTTTGAGTAGTCAGCTTAACGGGAAAAGATGGACACTTTTTTTTGTTAAGTTAATAACTCGAAGGTGAATTGTTATTAAACTATGTATATGATATACCCTATAAGTTGTGTTTTCATTTGTAGTAAAAAAACATTTCGTTCAATTTCAAGAAAATACTTTAGTTTATTAGAAAACTAGCGACCCGCCCTCGCTTCGCTTCGGTTTATGTGAGTTTTCTGTAACACCCGTACATGAAACAGGATTTATTATACATATAAACCTTCCTCTTGAAACACTCTATCTATTAATAAAAACCGCATCAAAATCCGTTGCGTAGTTTTAAAGATCTAAGCATACATAGGGACAGACAGCGGAAAGCGACTTTGTTTTATACTATGTAGTGACACAATAAAAGTAATGAGGGCGCCACTGTACATCCGGCGTACGGTCGGCGTAGTCTTAATTAAGTCGGTTCCAAAGTCCCAAGACTTACTAATAATGCAATAATGGGTGTTGTGTAATTTCCTCCTTCGCTATAAAACTTAAAGCGATAGACGTGAATTTTACCCATGTTACTTTTGAGGGTTCCGTACCCAAAGGGTAGGCCAACGGGACCCTATTATATACGCTATGCTGTCCGTCATTCGTCCTAACTTTAAAGATCATATATTTAAATATCTTTTGAACCGTAAAAGATTGCGGGTTGGTTATTTTTCCAGGATAAGTGTTATAACGGCGGATTTACTAACAAAAAAATAAATAAATAATAAAGGGGGTTCCCATACCTTAAACGTGTTTTTAAATTGTTGTATCGTAACATTCGTAAAAACGATTAAACATACAAGCGTCAAAAGACATCATCCATTTTGGTCCAAAAGTACAAGTGCCGGCCAAAAAAATATATGGTTTATTCTGATACAATTTACCCGCCTACGCATTTCTTACTATGGCACCAAACCACCGTATCTTACCAAAATATGTTCAAATGTAAAGTAAGGTAGAATAATTCATTAGGTTTTGTTAGTTCAATTCACCAAAATATTTAATTTTCAAACTAGAATAAAACTATGGATATTGATACTACAGCTTTGGTGCCATAATAACAAATGCTCAGGGGAACAAGATCTAACAGAATATAGCTCCTTTTTTTTTGGCCGGCACTTATGTTTGGACCAAAAATGTATGAAACCCGGATGATGTCCTTAGGTATGATTATAGCACGAACCCTGAATAATGCTCGAGTGTGAGTTGGGCTCAACCCCAACCCCCCAACGCACTTACCCCAAGGTCACGTTACGTCTACGGGCCACGTGCGACAAACCATATATATTTTAGGAGATATTGTTTGCCCCGTAGATGCAATCCACCTTACCTTACCTTTATTATTATTTCGTTATTATTTGATTGTTTAAAATGTAAATTCTTTAACTCCGTCTACCACACTCTGGGAATAACGACGTGAGTGTATGTCTGTATTATTTTGTTCACTGAAATATTTTTTTCACAGGAGATGCAGCTGTCCCGCTTCCGCACACCGAAAATTAAGCTACAGGACGTGCGAGACGTATCCACCGTTCCACGCATAGAGCGGTGGTCGCTGTACTTCAAATGGGCAGAGGTCGTTATGAGAGATGTTAAGAAAAGAATAAAAAGTCTGGAGGTAAGAAACAACTATAATTTCTACTGGTACCTTGCATTTGATGTGGCGGTAAGAACTTGTGTTGTCTCTGACTGGATCGTAAGCACCATCTTATCCTTTAACCACGTGATGTAATAATGTGGTTACCGTAACCCAAGGTGGGGCAAGAAAATCAACGGGGTAAGTGCGTCAAACCGTATTTTTTTTAGGATATATGACGGCCGTTCCGAAAGTTTCTAGCTGTGTCGACATTTATTGAAATATATTTATATTTTTGATGGGTTTGGATTGTTGGTTTCCGTGGATGTCGTAAAAGCTGACTAAGGTAATAAAGGCGTGTAGTACTGCTAGGCGATGGGCTTGCAACCTGTCACTAATATACAGTGGTAAACATCTTTGCCTAGGTGTGCAAAATGTGGTTACAGAATTATCAAAAAGTTTTTATAGTTGTTGGAAATTCTGTAGCACTGCCTACCCCACTCATTGCAGTCTTGTGATTGCGAATGTCTATGGGTCACAGTTTCCACTTACCATCAGGTGGCCTGTGTGCTCGTTTGTCTACTCGATGCCATAAAAAAAAAAAAAAAAAAACTGGGAATAAAGGCGTGAGTTTATGTATATATGTATGTATGTTGATGGATATTTAAGGCAAATTCCAATATAAACATTGTGTCCAAAAATCATAGATGTAAATCACTTCGTTTGTTGTTTACGATTTTTTAACACTAGATGTGTTAACGCTGTGAAAAATCTGCAAGCGACGTATTCCTGGGCTAGATTTTTGCTATAATTAATACGGTCCCAAAAATAGTAACCTTTTCATTTTTTCCAATATAAATATAACAAAACTTGTAGTATATCAGTCCTATTTTAAACCATACGTTTACTTCAACATTCGATATTAGAATATGGAGTAAACAAGCCTTGAAGAAATGTCTAAATTAGAGTCTCCAGGAAAATTCTGTGACTTTCAATGAAAGCATTTTGTGCAGTACTATATTTGGGAATAGAGTAAAACAAGCTGCTTAACCTCCGGTTTTATAAAGGCCCGTTAGTAAATATATCAGATCAAATTTTAGTAACTTTATACAAGTTTTGACATTCCCGACCGAAATTTGATCTAACGGATCCCAGCCTAAATATACTAAAAATACTGACGATTCCATCACGGGCAATATCATCACAATCAGACGTCCCCTTTAGATTTGAGACAGGTTTTGAATACCAAAAAGCTGATGTTTTCACCAAAAATTCCAATTTCATAGAAAACAACTTCTCTGTGAAAATTTAATATAAAAAAGCATTATTTTTTTACTAAATTTTTTGACAAACCTGTTTGTAATAAAATTTGCTTTATGAATGTATCAACAATATTAATATATTTCAATAAATGTCGACACAGCTAGAAACTTTCGGAACGGCCCTAGTATTGTTGGTTTAACGCATTTGCCCCGTAGACGAACTTACCCCACCTTAACTTACAGTAATCCAAAAAAGTAAGTTTCTTAAAAAAGTATGTTATGTTTTACGATAATGAACCCGAAATAGCAATATCGGTATATTGATACATGATGGATGGATCATAGCAGCGCAGGCGCAGAATCGGTTTCTGTGGCAAACCCTTTATTGATATTAATAGGCATCGGAGTTTTTGTCGCACAGTAAGACTAATAGCAAGCTATGGAGTCGTCATTTGCCATAAATCTAAACTCTTATTCATATTCATACTCATTTATTTATTTAATTATTTAGGTTTTTTTTTGGTAATCAAGGACAACAACGTTGGCGAGTTTAGAAACGATTATTTAATGTTATATTTGGAAAATAAATATTACAATAAAAAATAATTGATTTAATTACGAAAATTTATAAACTAACAAAAGATACATTAAAACACGGCAGAAGTGAATGTTTTAGTCCACACTAGTGGCGAATTACCTATTCACAGGTGTATAGTTCAAGTTATGAATTTATAATCTAATAGATATTTTTTTTAACTTGACTAAGATACACGACCGACCGCTATAGAGGCATTTCAAGATAAATTAAATAAATGAATATGAATATGAATAAGAGTAGATTTATGGCAAATGACGACTCCGTAGCTTGCTATAGTCTTACCGTGCGACAAAAACTCCGATGCCTAGTTATTATATAGCTGACAGACCAGCCACATTAACGTCTTGCGGCTGAAAATATTATAATAATGGTCCATTATGGTTTTAGAAACAGTTGCAGTCCACTGCTCTGGCCTACGAAGAGGCCAGGATGATGGTCGACCTGGCCATCCTCAAGAACACCCATGTGATAGGGATGACCACCAGTGGCGCTGCGAGACTGAGGAAACTCTTAATAGAAATAGGACCCCTAATAGGTAATGTAACCAAACAAACAGCAAACAGCAGTGTTCGCATTGTTGTGTTCCGGTTTGGGGATAAGACAGCCGGTGAAATGACTAGCATAGAGGCATTTCATCTTAGTCCTCAGGGTTGGCAACGCGTTTGCAGTCTAAGGATTGCATTGCAGTCTTGTGAATGCGAATGTCGATGGGTGACAGTTTCCACTTGCCATCAGGTGGCCTGTGTGCTCGTTTGTCTTCCACATGCCATAAAAAAAAAAAAAAAAAAAAAAAAAATGTAACACTTTCTTTAACCCTTGTTCATCCTTCTACCTTACCTTATTGAGAGGGTTAGCTTCATGGCCACCGGCTCCCAAACCTGGTTGTGCTCAAAGGCCAATCTCATTCTTGCTTTCCCGACTCACAAATCCAAATCCTGTTCCTAATTTTTGCCGAGTGTACTCGTCAAGTTGTCGAATTGGCGTAAGGCAATCACAATCCGTTTAAGGCAAATTGAAACTGCTCTAGCTCCTAAATATTATCTTATCTTATCTTTTATCGATGTTTCGCGGTCTTTTTTAATAATCAACTGTGATACATACACACATACACTCACGCCTTCATTCCCATAGTGGGTTAGGCAGAGCTCCAGAATTACCAACAACTCTAAAAAACTTGTTAAACTGTAAACGCATTTTGCACAACTAAGCATAAGCTGCTCAATAATAGTACATTGTAGCCTAGGCGCGGAAAGTAAGGGTTTTCCTGACGAGGTGGTTAGCAGGCCGAGCAATCGCGAGGCCTGCTAAAATACGAGTCAGGAAATCCTCGTTTCCACCGCGGCATACATAATGCTTTTCTCAAACATGTGAGGAAATAACACAAATACATTTTTAAAAAGCAATTAGATTAATTTAATTCACATTAAAAGTTATGTTGGTCATGTTTGGGCAATTGTAAATAAAAACTTTATAGTTTTTCCAGGAGCCAGTTCAGGTTTTAATATAGGCGGCATGGTACCTATTTCGTCGCTTGGGCTCATTTTTTCGAGTATTTCGCACAACAATAGTTTCACATTTGGTTTCACATATGCAGAATGAACGAATGTTACCGACTGTCAATTGTGTTTAAATACTAACCATAGACATTGGAATGCAAATGCAAAAAGAAACACACGCACTGTGCTTAAAAAGCGAGCACTTACCTTGGCTGTTTGGAATTTTTGTCTTGGTCCTTTTGATTTTGTATGCAATTGACAGAATTTTAAAGAAAAAAATGGACATGGACGGAAAATGAGGCACTTTCCGTCCTTGTCTTTCAATCGGAAAATCGGTCTTTCCGAGCATGTTTTAGAAAATAAATAAATAAAGTAGACTAAGATGTTTACCAGTACATTAGTTACAGGTTGCAAGCCCATCGCCTTACAGTACCTACTACAAGCCTTTATTCCCTTAGTCGCCTCATACGACAACCACGGGCAGACATTGAGTAGCACTGTCATCAAATTTACTTATAAATATATATTACTGTATCTATCTGTGAAGATACGAGTGTTTCCATCTATTTATTTTTTGTAGTTAGCTTTTATTGTTGAATGGTATTCCTATTCTTCCCATTTTTTTATTTTATTTTTTTATTTATTTATTTTCATAAACAATACAATTATTGTGTTTGAAATGATAAAAGGAACAAGTCATTTTATACTTAGGATATAAACTAAACACATTAAAACATTATACAGGACAAGATAAGTAAAATTTTCACTTAAAATCTAGGTTTCCTCAATTATACGAATATTTCCTCAATATTGTAGAAACATCCTCTCAACAAAAATTTTTTCAATTGTATATTGAAAGTTGCACAGTTGGTAATGATTTTTAAGTCTGCAGGAAGCTTATTGAAAATTTTCACTGCCTGATACCTGCTACAATGCTGAGCTATTTTGTGCTTAGGGCAGAAACTAGATTTCATATTTTTAGTGCGCGTAAGTAACCGTAATTTTTGCTCCTCGCTAGTCTCATACTTTGAAATGTTTTTTACAAACCAGGTAAGCAACACTAGTACATATAAGCTGGGAACTGTCATAAAACCCAGGTTTGTGAAATGTTCCCTACAGGAAACCCACTGAGGAAGACGCAAGATTGATCTTATTGCTTTTTTTTGTACAATCAACGCTTTGTCTGTATTGTACTTAAAACTGTTTCCCCAGAACATAATGCTGTACCGCAATTTTGATTCGACTAAGGCATAGTACGCTGTCTTAAGTTGCTCCACTGTGAGATCATCTCTTAGGCTTTTTAGAGCGTAACAAGCCAAGAGGATAGAATTTTGAACAGCATTCAGCTCCTGCTTCCAATTTAGCTCTGAATCGATGCATACCCCAAGGAACTTGACACTATCCACCAGCGCTATTTTTTCTCCGTTTACAACTACATTTAGAGTATCCGTTTTTTTGGAGTTGTGCTTGAATAACATCACTTGCGTTTTTGCGGTATTCAGGCGCAGGTTATTGATATCAAACCAATGTTGGAATACCATCAGCGCGTAATTTGTTCTCTCATCAAGTTCTGATATACTCCTGGCAGCAACAATTGCACTAGTGTCATCTGCAAATAATGTCAAGTGGCACTCGGGCACGGTGCTATAAATATAGTTATATAAGTCATTTGTAAATAGGATAAACAGCAGAGGACCCAAAATCGAGCCCTGTGGGACTCCTCTTGTTACACTAACAGATTTAGACTTCACCTGTACCTCAATATTGTTATCTATGTTTCTTAACTCCACAAATTGTTGTCGGTCTCTGAGATAATTTTTCAGGAGACGGTTAGTCTTACCCCTGACACCATAGAAGTCGAGCTTCTTCAGGAGTATGTCATGGTCTACAGTGTCAAAGGCGGAGCTAAGATCGAGAAATAGTCCCGCAACTCTTTTTTTATTATGCAGCTGCGACACAACATCGTCTACGAGTGAATCTATCGCATCTAACGTTCCAATTTTTTTTTGGAATCCAAATTGCTTTGGGTTGATGATTGAGTTTTCAGTCATATAAGAGAGGAGACGACATTTAATTAGTTTCTCAAAAATTTTTGACAAGACCGGCAAGAGTGATATCGGGCGATAGTTTTTTGGGTCATTTTGTTTTCCTTTTTTAAATACCGGCAAGACTCTAGCTACTTTCAACTGCTCAGGAAAAACACCCATTTCGTAGCATGTATTAAAGAAATCAGTAAGGGGTCCTGAAAGTATATCAACGCAATTCTTAATTACTGTAATTGGTATTTCATCATACCCATATGATCTTTTTTTTTCCATAGACTGGATAATCTTCATTATTTCAGGCGATGAAAAAGCCTTCCATGACATGTCATTGCAGCGATATTGAGCCCATTGCTTCAGACAGTGATCCACGGAGGACAAGTCGCCCGTGCTAGGAATTGACCCATGGTCAAATTTCGCAGAAAATAGATCTGCGATTTCTTGCGGATCCTTATAATCCCACTATCAGATTTAAGGATAATATTTTTTTTATTTCGATTTTGAAATTTACCTCTATGTTTGTTAACCACTTCCCAGATCTTCTTAGATGAAACTTTAGCTTTAACTATTTCTCTTTGTACTGCGTTTCTTTTAGCCTGTCTTGTGACTTTTCTAAAAATATTTAGATATAACGCTCGATATTTTAAAACCGAGATATGACAACTAAACTTGTTTGTATTACAAAGAACTCTCTTCATTTTACTAGCTACTTTTATGCCTTTCGAGATCAGTAGGGTGTTATTGGGGATTCTGGATCACCTCGCTGCGCTCGGACGATCCGGAATCCCCAATTGACCCCATCTGACTATCTGCAGACCGCTCAATTAACGTATAATTAAACCTTATGTGGGTTTTTGTTTCGAAATGTCTCAAGCTAGCTGTCGGTTGTTGGTTTATTTGCTTCGCAACATAACTGAGCTAAATAGATAGACAAACAGATGATTAATCAGCCCGATTTTTTGATTTAAAATACCTTGAATCGTCAACTATTCAAAAAGTAAAATCTAGAACAACCAATTCTACATTTGAAAAGATAGAGTGCTGCATATTTATCTATTCAAGAAATAAAACTATGTAATATGATTCAATTCAACTGAATTATTGAGCTATTCGAGAACTATCTTGAATTGATTCAGCTGAATTATCGGTCTAGTCAAAAAGTAACTTTAATTGAATCAACTGAATTATCTACCATTTGGGAGCTAATCGAAAGAAGTAATCAATTCAACTGAAGGTTTTTAGGTTCGTAGTATAATGAAAAGTAATAAAAAACCCGCTTACATTTGTAGAGTAGTTTTATTTATTTAACGAGAGCACACATTAAAAATTATAATTATGTGTATGTATAATTGAGAGTAATAAATATTATTTGAGATCACTTGATCTAGAATAATCAATTATACATTTGAATATATATTAGTATTATACATTTGAATAGATATACTTAGTTTTATCTTAGGTTATATTTCAATCTATTCAAGAAGTAAAACGCTATCTATTCTATAGCTGATTTGAATCATCAACTTTCTAGAAGTGTAATACATAGCTCTAGGTTAAAGTTATTGGAATACATTAATGAAAACAAAGAAATATTTAGTTTTTAAATTTATTTTTACATCACTTTATTGAAACAAATTAAATTTCATAAGAACACTTAAAATTATTTCAATTGAACCGTTATAGCAACGGTGCTCTAACCTCCAACTGCAGCGCCTCGACGCGTCCAGTACAGCCTCATGCCGCCATATGTTACTAGCCTTGCGATGATTAACTTAATTTCATCGTCATGACTGCCCCTGCAGTCGTATCTGGATGCACATAATAATCGCAATGTCTCAAGCAACTCATGTTTTATGCTTTCATCCATTCTTGTAATGTTTAATACAACATTGGTTTATAAATAATCATGCAATACTGAACAATTCGTATGCAACAAAGTAAACTGTTTTTCGAGCGATAATACACGCATCTGAAATCGATCTGCATCGATTTTCCATGTCCCCCTTCGACTATCTTCACGATCAGGCACCAAAAAATATGTAACTTTACCACTAAAAGCGACTTTCTTTATCATTGTAGCATGATTAAATTTTAATAATATTGTCATTAGTGGTAGTCAACGTTGTTTAATAACGATGGATCACTACTTTCTGATTTAAAAAAAATGGGCTATTGTTATTTATACTATGAATAAAAGACATTAACTTAAAACATACTTTTATTTAAACACCACTTTCTTAAGCTAGTTACATTTCTAAGCGCACATACAGTTGGATGATATATACAGTTAAACACATCACTTGACAATCTATAATCTTCGTACAAACTTAACAATTTAGGACAGTTCATATCTTCCAGGTTAATAACGTCATTATGATCTAAAATATTTTTAAGCCAGGTAACTTTTTCCAGACCCTTACAATAAATCGTCTTATCAATCAAAAACTCTTGGATATACATTAAATATTTTTCATAAGGTATGAATCCGTCATTCCAATTAATTTTTCTGTTTCTCTGTATCCACGATACTTGTTTACGTTCGGTTGGAGAGAGATTGTGCAACGGGCAAGGTGGTAGAATGAGAAGGTGTAGTAATTGTTCATTAGCGGCTATTGCAACTTCTTTGACAATAAATGAATTGTTGTCCGTTTTAAATCCCTGCACATCAACTATTGCGGTGGACATCATGTCAATTTTCTAACAATATTACTCAAAGGTCTGTACTCCACCAATCGATCATTAATAATCAAACAGTAAGCACTAGTGTTGTCCGGCAAATCCTTTTCTGTCTCAATTTCTAAACGAACGTCAACAGGTCCAGTTTTTAAATGCTCATTTTGCCTCGAACAATCAATCACATATAATGGAGCTTTTTCCTTAAATTGCGTAAGATCAAGCAACGGATCTATAGGAAGGTTATAATACGACTGGCGGAATCTCGCATACATATCATATAATATACTGTATTTGTCCTCATCAAATTTCAAGTTAAGATTATCGTATGGATAATAGTATGAATTTAAAAATAAAGTCACGTTTTTAAGATTACAATGATCGAATAAAGCGCTATCGTTTAATTTGTTATTTTTTCTATTAGTTTGCAATCCAAAAATTACAAACCGAGGCTTTTCTAGTTGAGAAGTGGTCTTTATGGACCATGTATGTTTGGTTGTTCTTGGTAATAACGGATATTCATATAAATCCCAATTCCTAAACGCTATTTGCATAGGTTTATCTTTTTCTAAATTTTTGAGCAAAGCAAGCCTTTGTTGATCTGAAACTTTAACATGCGGCATGCGCCATTGAACTTTATCTACCTTAATTTCCACTGAATCGTCTTTTTCGGTTACAACACCATTCAAATTTGTACTACTTCTGTTTAGTATTAGTTCATGCTTACTATTAATTACTATTTTCTTGTAATCGTCTGCAAAACCTAATAATTTATTAAGTGGTAAAAGAATACAAAATTTTCCACTGTGATCGTTAAATCCGTTTACGTTCCAACCCCACATTGCTGCAGCTTTACTTTCTCCACTATTCATGGAGACTAAAGATTTCATTGTAGTAGTTATTCCAACATTTCTAATTCGATCTATTTCAATCCCATTCATTTCATACCTAATATCTTGAAAAAGAAATGATATAGCGTTATTTGTCAACTTAACATTTTTAACTTTTTTTACACCACTCGTGTCTTTAGCTGTTATAGAAAAATATCCTTCTATGTATAACGCGCTAGCTGAAGGTAATACGTATATATCTTGCTGATGGATCGGTATTCGTATTTCATCATTTTCATTAAAACTATTATTGTATGGGTTATAAGTATGGATTTCATAACTTTCAATTGAGTTGTCGTATTGCGGATCATCGGTTATATGGAGGATGCTCATATTTTTAATCCGAGAGCCCGAAGAAATTCTTTATTACTCTTTGTTATTGCTACAACCTTTTTACGTCTAGCTCGTCTGACGTTGTGCTTGATAGTGGAGTTACAACTACTTTGTCTTTGTATTTTGTTACAGATATCATCGTTAAAAATTATCATTTTGATTTTCGCAAGTGAAGACGTATACTAATATTTTCGTTACCAAAATTAATTAGATTTCCCTGTAAATCTAATATTTTCACCGTAATTGATGAAATATGTTTCTTCTTTAAAGGGAAATATATTATATTTTTAGGTACTTCAATTACTTGATATCCGGGTGGACTGTTAAGCGCGAATTCATGAATTATATGTGTAGGCAAGCCGTTCGTGTAGGAACCTTGGACAAGATCACATTCGATCCGTATCACAGACGCAGCAATAATGCATACAGGGTTGACTGATTCATGCCATTTATTTGGATCCAACACCCTCTCTGAGAACCCCAATAATGCACCTACACTATTTTTAACCTTAAAATTAATCGGTTCGCTGCAAATAATTGAACATTTAGAAGTATTGATGTTAGGAACGATTTCAAACTGACAATTGTTCATATTACTTTTTAAATATTCATATAAATCAGACAAGTCATATGCACCGCAAGGAATTTTAATATCCTTCTGTTTGCCGTAAGCAAATACATTGTTGCCGTCAGTAATATTGGGTATTGAATTAAATGTTGAAAAATTTAGTAAACCGCATTCGTAATCGTCTTCTAATATTAAATGAGTATTTAATTCTGATCGAAGAATGGATTCATTTCCAGTGATTGTGAATGTAATAGACATTGTTTTGAACTAAAATGTTTTTGAAAAGTGTGAGCTATTTATGTAGATCCCAAAATGAGTTTAAAAAGTCTATACACAAGTGTCCGCAAATGAAAGGATGAGTCTTTTGTTTGTTAACATAATTATAAAAAATATTTAAGCCAACATATCTTAAAAATTCTTCAGGTGGTTTTAAATTACCATAACTGTCGAAATATTCGATATAATTATTTAATTTTGCATAGGCTACCCAATGAGTCCCAGAATTCTGCGAGCTGTCAAGGTTAATAACTCCACATTCTTTTTTTAATGGACGTTTTGGCAGCTGATCTCGCATGAAAACTCCTCGAAAATGGGGAATTTCTTTGCAATATTCGAGAATATCGATGTTAGTTAACGCTCGTTTAGGTAGCCTATGCATTAGTTTTTTTCATTTTTAAAATAAATTCCTAATCCATTCTTATGCTCTTTGAGATGCAGCCCTCTTCCCAAACTCAACTTTTCCATTTTTTTATTGTGCCTCTTGAGTTCTTGAAAACGTTGTTTAGCAGACTTAATAGCTTCTACCGCTCTAGCAATACCAGCTGCGCCACCTGCTAAACCACCTGCAGCAGACAATCCAGCAAAAATTGGTATTAGGGGCAAAACTCCTCCAACTTTTGGCACAGGTATCATCCGGGGAATGTTTACTGAAGTATCTGAATCCGCAGTTAATTCTCGGGCAACAGCCACTGCTAACTCTATAGCCGCTTTTTTACATGTAGGTTTTAACTTTTTAATATGTTTTTTTGTCAGAGAAACGATATTTTTGAAAGTATTTTTAAGCCCAGCGCCGGACTTGGCTTTCTGGGAGGGAGTAAAAACCATTTTTTTCTTGTTTTTTCCATTCGATTTAGGTTTTGATCGCACCATTTTGTTGAATTTAAAATTAAATTATTTATAAACAAGTTTCTTTTTCCCAACGAAATACACTGTCCAGTTTCAAGTACACAATTAAAATGCGGTTAAACTATGATGTTTGCTGCTTATAAGATTTCTGTTTTATCAATCCAACTATTTTCTTGCGAAGGTAAACCTAACCATTTTACATATAATTTTCGACCGTTTTTCTTTAAGACTTTTTCTACAAGATAAATGTTCTTATATTTAGGTTTCTGCAATTCTTGAGCATAAAATGATCCTAAGATGGGTCGATGATTAGCATCTTCTAGGATAAACGTTATTGGGTTTGTGTTTTGTACTTTCGTAATAGTAAATATTTCAGTTGACCAATTAGGAGTGTATCCTTTTTCAAATGTTCCTTTATATTTGCTTATACGAACAGAATCTCCTACTGCAAATTTATTTTTATCCTTTGTTGATCTCCTTTTCAAAAAAAGATTTTTATATTTCTGTAATACCGCATCTTTATTATTTTCACTGACTTCAATTGGTTTAAGACCTATTGTTCTATGTATCGTATTATTATATATATTAATTACTTCCGAAAGTGTGTTTCCTATCCATTTATAGTTTCCTTTTAAACTAAATTGTTTATACAATTTATTCTTAAGAGTCCTTATAAATCTTTCCACTATAGAAGCTTTTTTTGTAGAGTATGTAGAGTAATGGTTTATTTTATGCAGCTGAAGTAATGACTTTAGTTTTTTATTATAGAATTCAGTTCCTAAATCAGTTTGTAAGTTTTTGGGGATTCGATTTTTTTGTAACAAATCGCAAAAGGCTTGAGTTATATATTCCTTATTTTTCTTTTTTAATGGATATACCCACGCGTACTTAGAAAAAGTATCAATAATGGCTAAAATATATTTAAACTGCAAATTGTTGTTTGATATAGATTGCATATCAATAAGATCAGCTTGCCACAAATCATCTATATCTTTCATCACTACATGTCTTCGAGGAAAATTTTTCCGAGCTTGTTTATGTATTTCGTTTACTACAATGTCTTTACTCATTTCTTGTATTTGTTCTTAAATGAAACTGATTCAATACTTTGTTGCAGGCTATTCACTTCTGTCTCTAACTGAGCTAACGTTTGGTTAATTATTTTTATTTTATTAAACAATTTATCTACAGTATTGTCAACATACTGTTTTGTGGCGCAGTCCTCTGGATCGACAGGCTTTCCAATATGTTTAATTATCTTATTTTTTGCATCGAAACAATCAGTAACATTTATAAACGCCAAGGGAGGTTCATTAAAATTATTCATTTTATGCTTTTTTAACACATGGTGTCCAAATTTATCTACATTCATGTTCAACCAACACACTGAGACTGAGTCAGTAGTTGGTTCTGAAGTCTTTTTATTCCTTAATGATGCCTGCTTCTTTCAGCTCTTCTATGATCGAAATTATTTCATTATCATGGTTAGTGTTGCCAGCATCTTTAGAAGCAATTAAAATTTTTAGACGGTCAATCAGCTCATTAGGATCGTCCCAATATACAAAATCCGTATTTGAATTATATTTTTTCAAGGAAGGCAGATTACCACCCTGCTTTGCCGGGCTGGATTCTTGAAATAGGGGTTTAATTATTTTACAGTATTTCATTCCTGAATTGCCTTGTATCTGACCTTGAGGACTAAATCCTCTCTTATGAACATTTGTGTGCACCAAAATATCTTTATAGGTTATTTTATCCTTTTCATTTATTATGTCACAATTCGGTTTACTTTGAAATAAAAGCTCTTTTAAACCTGGCGTTAATTCATAACTTTTATCATTTACATTAATCGTAGATATTTTATTAGGAGAATTCTCCCCAAAAGATTTAAGCGTTGCAGGTGAATTTCCTATCAAAAGTGATTCACCATCATGTCTGACTCCAAAGGCAACATTAAAAGGTTTATTTGGGACTTGCAAATAAGAATCAGAGCCCTCTAAGCTTTTTACTTTTGCCACATTATTTTCCATTTTAGTGGGAGTTTTTATTTCAAGTATGTTGGGAATATTTATTTTATCGTTTTTGATACAATCCAAGTTTACATCATTTGGTGATATATGTTTGTCATTGCATGCATTTTCATTATAAGATGTCATATGCTTAGGAGAATTATGAAGAAACATCATTGTTTCTAGCGGATCGGTTAATGGTTTCAAAATCTTCTTATTTTTTAATTCTAAATCGTCCTCCTCTTCTCGCATCCTTTTCAACTTATTTTTAATATTCTTTACAGATTTAATTAATTGTATTTTTATGTCTGGGTCCATGGCAAATCAATAACGCAGTCTAAAAACACTTCCGATGTTTATTATTATTATAAGTAAAGTGATTTAACTTTAGTCATCATTTATATTTATTCAAAATTTACAAAAACATCGAATGATTTTCTATATCGTCCATTATTTAATGTACAATCTTTGTTAATTATAAGACACGCATGCGAATCTTTCCATATATTTGCGACAAGCGATTTGAATTTTTCCCAACTCATGTCAGAATTTACATGCTCGCGATAAATATGTTTTAAATTGACATCGTCTTGTTTAAAAATTATCAAAAAATTAACATTGTCTCGTATTAATTGTTTTGGCACTTTAGAGTAAGTCTGTGTTAAATAAAAACAGTCTATACCTTTATGTCTTCCCATACAAAAGTAATTACGAATATTAGTCTGATTTTCGCAAGCTACATCATCAAAGATGAAAATTGAATTGGGCATGGCTTCATGAGGAGAGATTACCTCTTTTTCATCATGTATCATAAACAGTTTAATTTCAGGAATTCTTTTAAGAACTTCCTCTAAAAAACGATATTTAGGTTGAAAAATAGTTTTAGAGTATATGTAGACATTTCGAAATTTTAATCCATTTTCATGAAGCAATAAAGTTAAAATTATATTTGTTTTTCCACAATTTGATGGTCCACATATAATACTTCGTATAGAGTTAGGAAGAAGCACACTATGTCTGTTACGATAGTTAGCGCAATGTGATCCTTCACTTATTTTGTTGATTTCTATAGACACAGGCTGTTTAATAAACTTCATTGCCGTCTGTTCAGTAATTTAATATAATTTCAAATAAATACTTGTGATAATATAATCATCCCAAATGAAATATTATCTTTATAAGTTTGAATCATTTCTCTAATTACACATTCCTGTCCTATATTAGGCGAAGAATATTATTCACCGAGATCTAAATTGCTACTACTCGAGCGTCAGTCGCAGTCGAACTTTGCCTCGTTTCTAACGCGGGTAAACCATATTTATAAAAATATATAGGTAAGTAAATTTATTTATTATTGCATCATCTTAGTTATAAATGGTTGATTTGTTCACCATTTTTTTATTTAATATAAACTAATGAAACTTTTATATTTCAGATAATTATGGAAGACAGCACGCAGAATGATCAACTTGATTTTGGCAGCATATATGATGTCAGCCCCGTTTTCCATGATGTCCCTGAGGATCATCCTTTTTATTATGCTCAAGACGTTGATGGATACTTAGAAAAAGTAGAAAAAAAGCGGCAAGAGCTTTTAACCCGTAGAGCAACCTACGAAAACATGTGTGTTCAGAACGCTGTCGTAACACGAGAGCCTGACGCTCAGCGGGAGAAAAGGGAGCAGAAAGCTCTAAATAACAAAATGGGTATTAATAAAAAGGATCGTACTAAAAAAGGATCATCCTATGTTATTAAAAATAACATTCGCAGTGGACGATATTTAATAAAAATAAACATCGAGACAATGGATGAGTGTTACAGTGATCGGTCAGTCAGCGCACAATATCTCGTATGTGATCCGTATGATGAAGTGTTGGACAGCGTAGAAAATGTGGTAAAAAAAATTATGAAAAAACTTGAAAGTGATTAATGCAGTGTAGTTATATAATTGTGGCTTGTTTCTATTATTTTTTCCCCCATGTTTATATCATTGTAAAGTAGCTTGTTAATTTTAAATATTATTATAGTTATGAATTATGAAATCAATGATGCTAATTATATTATAATTAACTAACTTTACAGAACCAATTAATATAAGTTATTGTCAATGAAGTTCAAATTAAGAAAGAAAAAGTAATAATTATTGAATGTGATTAATGCAGCATCATTAATTTTATTCTAAATTTCTTCAATTTATGTTTTTTACCAATTTATTTGGCGTTGTAAATATGTTATATATGTTTTATTAAATTGTAAGTTACCTATGTTATTAAAACAATGAATTATAAGAATTCTGTTAATCTGCTTGCTATTTATTATTTTAAATAAATGATGTTCAATATAGAATGTGGTACTTATTTACGTACAACAAAGTTAAATAAGCAGAGATAACTCGTTGTAACATGTCATGACTTGTTTCTCCTGCGACAGTATTGTAGCAGAACTACAAACCGTTATTTTATTATTTAACTTCCTTGTCTGAATCTCAATTATAACGAAATAAAAGAATTATAATCTTGTTTATTAGATTCTTCTTGTTAGCAAGTCGACGGTGTGACAGATTAAAGTTAACCAATATTTCAACCACTCTACTGGCGACGTGGTTGGCTTAGTTGGTAGTGACCCTGCCTACGAAGCTTGCAGTCCCAGGTTCGATTCCCCCCACGTTTTCTATACATTTAAGTATTTATTTCTGTATAATGATAAGCTTTCTATAGTACCCTTAGCACACAAGCCCTTAGCACACGAGCCTAGAGCTAAGTTTGGGGCGTGTAAATTGGGATGAGATTCTCCCATTTATATAAAATATTTTTTTTTTATATTTATACGGACCTTCATTTTATGTTTTATATTTCCCTGTTGCTAACGTATTATCAACGTGTGACAGCTCTTATTGACTTGACAGTAGAAGCGAGCGAGTCAAAACAATACGATTGCAATAGGTGTAAAAACCAGCGTAAGTCAAAACAAAGCATACTTACTTCGAGAGCGTCTTATTACACTTGTTATATGGAAAAAAAAATACTTTTGAGTTAGGCAGGTTTATTACTAACCATATGAATAATAAGCTGGTGGTGGTAAATGAAAGAAAACAATAGACATACATTCAAAAATTTATTGTTATTATAAAAATAATAAAAACGTTACAAGTCGTATATTAGCACCTAAATTTCTTGTTATTATAAAAAGAATAAAAATGTTGCAAGTCATATATTAGCAGTAAATTTCTACTACTTTACAGTGCTGCTACATTAAAAAGCCAATTTGTAGTGTCCCCAAGGCAAAGTCGAAACATTGTCTTTTAATACACACCTCTTATCATCATCCCTTGTAAGAACTAGCTTATTGATATTTTGCGTGAAAATTTTATGATTTTTAGATTTTATTACACACATATTATCTCTAATACATTCGTTTTGAAATAAAGCGTTTTTGTATTTATTAATATTAAGTTTTTTTGTAACACACTTTTTTATTCCCTTTGCTTTCCTAATTGTCGAAATTTGGGTATCTATGCAATATAGTTTTGCTCTCAAACCTACAAATTCCTTCACGATCTCACCCCCCATTTCATCTTTAAAATATCCTGGAATTTTACAATTCACTAAGGGCATATTAAATATATTGTTAACATCAAAATTGCTAGTATCAAAATATTTTATGTGTGTTTTGAGATCCTCATAAAAATCTTCCGTATGAATTAAATACAAAAGACTATCAGTGTCCGTATAACAAAGATGAATTTTATTTTTATAAACACGTTTCATTACATCATAATGAAAGCGATACAAATGACTTTTGGCTATTTCTAGAATAGAGAAACCTACGTATATGGGTCGATCTAAAACGATTTTAGTTTGTTGCAACTGAATTGCTACTAATGAATCGGATATAACTGCCAAGTTTTTGAAGTTGGGAGCACTTATGTATTTTTCTGCACCGCAAAACTTATTTGTGTTATTTGAATCATCTTTCCAGACATTAACAAGTTTTACATCAACCTGCTTTCTTTTATTTTCAATCGTTTTGCCAAATATTGAATTGTTTTGCTTTTTGAAAAAATCCCTTTCATAATCTGAGGTAGCATTTTGTCTTAAGGTGGTATTTAAAGATATGTATGGTTCTAAAAAGTTACTTTGATCGAAAGCTAAAATTTTATACGTTTTTAACAAAATAAGACCATTTTTCAAACACTCTTTTAAATGCATATAGTGAATAATGTATCTATGTTTGTCATAGAGGCTAGCAATTAATTTTTTATTTTTGCTTCCTCTGGGAGTAAATTTTTCAGCTGCAAATGGCATATCTGAATGAGACTCGTGAAGTTCAACAGGATAGTGAAGGTCGACTTCAAGTATAAAACCGGTATCAGAATCGCTTGACTGATTTTCAACGTTAAAGTTTGTTAATTCTTCATCGTTAAGATACCTGAAATTTCCGGTTGGCAGATGCTGCATCATTGCGTATCCATATAAATTTACGCAGTCTAAATAGGCTAAAAAGCTGTTCGGTTCATTAATGTTAAAATCTGGAAGATATTTATTATTCGCCTTTGCGTATCTACGCGAACATTGAGCAAGACCTCCTCTTATCCCGTTTTCCAGCATTTGATACATATCTATATCGGAGAGAAGATCCAATTTTACTTTTGTGTATAATAACATCGCATCCCAACTTAATGATGGTGACGATACGTAATAGCAGGGATCAAGATTGTAGTACTTAAGGCTCATGCTTCGAAATTTTTCAAAAACGTCGCATAATAAAAGCACATCACATTTCAAGTATAAATCTGTATATTCTCCTAAGTTCTTAATATCGAAAGTTTCCCAAACATGTAAGGCATAATTATAATCCTCAGAGGACACAGATTCTGATGAGAGCTTACTAAAAAAATTGGATGCCTGAGGCAACTGGGTTTCTTCATATCGCCGCCAAGAGTTTATATAATCGTAACAATAGACACCCTTTCTTCTCACTATATCAAATTTGATCTCATCTCTAAAAAATGATTTTAGATGTTGGAAATCATCTTTTTGCATTGTATTCACTAAATTATCTAAACTTGAACTCAAAAAGTTGAAAGAATCAATAAATTTTAGTTGAGCTACATTTTGCTGGTCTATTGGAATGAACTTCGTAAATGAAATATACTTTTCTTTATTTTTCGGGATAAGGTTTATTCGACCGCATACGTTTGTGAGTTCATTAATAAACAGATGGCAGTCATATCCGGAAAGGTTATGAAAAATGATTGGTATAAATGGACAAGTTTTTGAATTTAAATTACAACTATTGTGAGCGGGCCCTCTATATCTACCTGTGAAGTGATCATGATCCTTTACAATGTTATCCTTAGACGAAAACTTGTCTCTACAAATATGACAAACAGTGCTAGTTTCAAATGATAGCTGCTCTTCTAGCGTAAGCGGAATCATAGGTTTGCTAACAGATAATATTGAGTACAATCGTTGCACATCATTACATATAGACTCTACAAACTTTTTCGAACAGTTAGCACCGCGATAAGAAACATAGTCGTTTAAATAAGGATCACTTCTACAACAAATGTAATATGCAAAGCAAGACGCCTCATGCAATTGAATATTTTCCACGTACATAGATTTACTTTTATCTGAATACTCTCGTAATAAGCTTTCAAAGTCACCATAGATCACAATTGGTACCTCCTGAGTTCTTTCAAAATTAGAAAAAGAAAGGCTCGTATTTGCCTCTGGTAAAACAGTTTGTACCCCTGCACAACTATGTTGAATTAATTTTGCCTCTGTTGAAAAATATAAAAAACAATCTTCGCACAAATGTATCTTAGATTTATGTTTAGTTATCTGTTTGCGAACAAGTTTCTCAAAGTTTTTTATTAGGCAAAAGTGTGCCTTACTTTTTTTAGTTATTAATAACAAGTTAATGTGCTGTAATTTACGATTAGCGGTTTTGTATAAAGGACCCGTAACGCTACCATTTTTGGTTAAACCATAGATGTTAAAACTAATATCTGTATTGTTGGCTTCAAACCACTTTATATCGAGCATGCTGGGCGGAAATGTCATGCCGGAAGTGTTTAAAATATTTTGGTATTTGGGATAAGATGAAACTCTATTTGAGTTAACCTTGCTAGGATACAAATGAGCCATTATGGACCATAGAAAGCATTGTTTATCATCATTATTTATATTTAAACAAGCTTTTGTATTAGCGATATGTTTTGGTAATGGTATATACGATCCAGCTCTCAAAGGATTGTATTTTACTATGTTTATCTCTAGGTGACTAACTGATTCGATTGACCATCCTGATTCGGAGAGCTCAAATTCTGTACATTTAGTAATTAGTACATCAGCAAGTGATTTATATAATGATAAAACGTCTGTACTCTGCAAAACTATATCATATTTCGTGTTAAATGACTTAATGGAACATTCACCATTTTTTGGCAAACAATACTTTACAAAAAGTTCCAAATTCACTTTGAGTGAGACATGCTTTTGTAATGAATCTTTAATAAGTTGTTGTGCTATATCAGAATTTTCACATAAAAATGAATCTGGGGTAATATTCGTGTTTGAGGGATTGACTTTATAACTAACTATTCTATTTCGAAAAGCGTTAGCTATTATATAAACGTTTTCAAGCCGCGTACTTAATAAACTATTAGACTTGTGGATATTGGTCTTTTTATGTGCTGCTAATTTTGGAACAGAAACATTACATACATTGCAAAAGAACATCTTTTTACTGTATTTGTTCTAAGATGTGCTTTGTTTTTCTAACGTGACTGTAAAAGTTTTAAATTTGGCAGTAAACCGACTGTAAAATAGTAGATTACAAACACATATCACTAAAATCAAAAAGTATTTGACGGGTACAACACAGGTTGTATGCCCTTATATTCTTGTTTAGCAGCCTGACCAACTTGTCTAACCGCTTTGAAAACGGGGCTATTGTTATCTACAACCCCTTTAAATGTAAAAAAGGCGTGTTTCCACCTGGTTGCTTCCGTCGCCACCGGCTCGAGCTCGCGCGTGTTGAAGACTCGAAGTTCGACGTAGTACTCGCCGCGCCGGCTGGGATCTCGCTGCAGCGTGTATCCCGAGCCCGTGCGCCGCGTCAGAAAGTTTCGTAGCGGAGCGGCTCTGATCGGCTCATCTTCCTCACCCTGAAATTTTTTAGTAATCTTATATTATTCACCTATATAAATACTATTAAGAAAACCGCTTAAATTATAAAAATAAGCGTCTACCTATAGAAAAACTTAATTGTGAGTATCTTTGTTAGTCAATCACTAATTTAATATAACAACTAATAAAATAATAGAGAAACTTATATAGATAAATAAATACTTAATATATATAGAAAACATCCAAGAGTTGGGAACAAATACTTGTGTTCATCACTCATCACACAAATATCTGCCCTTACCGGGATTTGAACCCGGGGACCGCTAACTTCATAGGCACAGTCACTACCAACTAAGCTATCATGTCCCCGAAGAATGTTTTGAGAAACAATAGGCATTTTACCTCGGAATCTAAAAACGCAGCGACTCGTCTCTTTTTCGGTTTAGCAGCTGATGCATTCGCTGTGCCATCCAGGTCTGAATCACAGCCCCGCAGTTCCGCTGCAGATGGCTCCGCCGCCTTCTTTGTTCTTCTCTGCTTCGCGTTTACCGTCTTCACTTTCGAACTCGTAGATGCAGGCTGTTGCTGCGCAGCACTGATCTCCTCATCGGAGTCAAACAGATTGAACGCTGACGACCTATTATCATTAAACATATTTGAATAAGACTCACTAAACAAACACATTAATCAACGATAGTAATATTATAAAAAAAAAATACGTACATACTTGCTGCAACTTTTAATCAGACTTTGGACACCTTTATCACTGCACTGTTGCTGCGAATTGAATGCTCAAATAAAAGGATGCTCCATTTATAACCCTATAAACTAAGGCTGCATTTAGATGTTACCAAATAAAAATTACTAGTAATATATTTTTATTTCAAATGAGATTGTCCAAACAAAATCAAACCTTAATTCAGCACTACAGACGCCCGTCTTTTAGAATTCAAAATATTAATTATTGTGAATCAATCCCAATCCTTTACACATAAGGCGCGGCGCCAGCTAGCCGCGTTAATCTGAAACCGTATTCGTATTTGGTAGCAGCATGTACTTGCTTTCCTATGTACCGAATGAAGCTTAACTATGAAGATTTACTTTTAAGGAAAATATAAAACAGACATTGTCTAAACTGTAAGACAGCAGCGACAGATTGTACTTACTTTGACGCTGTTACTTACTTTGAAGTTGTTTAACGCCTTCAGCTAAAAAAATAAGAAAGAAAAACACGTACGTAGGTATATTTTCGAATCACATGAAGAATGAACTTGAATTACAGCAAGGAATTACTTACGTTTCCTAATATTTACATGTCATGCAGCATGCTATGCAATGGTTATTTTATTGCATTCATCACGCCATCTTAACATTAATTAACAAAGTTCTTAGTGAACATTACACACAGCGCGTGAGTTTTTGATCGATTAGCAATAAAGTTGACACCTGATTTAGATAGATGTCGTTTATTATTGCATTCATCACGCCATCTTAACATTGATTAGCAAAGTTCTAAGTAAACAGTAAACACAGCGTTTGAGTTTCTTGTCCGATTAGCAATAAAGATGTTAACTGATTTAGATAGATATCGTAACATACTTTTATGGTTTGAATAAAATATAGAAAATGTTCGTTATTTAATAAAATATCATCATAATTGTGACTCTAGCGAGAATCGTAATCAAACACACATAATTAACCATGTTATAACCTAATAATTTCAGTCGATTTATTTATTAACGTTTCAGTTCACGATCGGAATTTTAACGTTAACGCCACCTTACGCTAAACAATAACATTGATTAGCGCAGTTCTTACTAACCGCATCGCAGCGCGTGAGTCACTTGCCATCCGATTACTCTATGTCTGATTAGCAGATGTTAAGTATCTTTCTTAATAGATGTCGTAACAATCTCTCATGACTTGAATAATATACAAATGTTAGAATAATTAATGTATTTCACTTTAATCGACGCTTGTATTAATGTGGTTTTTAATAAGAACTGAAGAGAGCTTGAAACCAAAAAAAAGTTTGTAGTTATCATTTTGATTTGATATTAATTATTGAAAAAGATCTAAATCGCGCTATCAAAGTTTTTAAAATCGGGCGTATATATAGATTAACGTACTGACATTATATTGGTTGAGTAAAAATCAGTACGGAGGAGGCGCCCCTTTGGAACGTTTCGAAAGACCACCTGTCCTTAAACAATTAGTATGGAATTGGCCAATCCAGAAAACTGTTTGGGACTATCCTACATTAGTACGATAATGGTTGTCGGAAAGTGTTAATGGGAACAAAATGAAATGCAAAGTGGAAAGAAATAAAATGTATAAAAATAAACCGGAGTGCCGTAAACAGACAAGAGAAATAGTAAACTTGAATTATACGGCACTCCGGTTTTGCCTCTTTTTACTAAGTATTTTTGTTGCAGAAATTTTTGATAATAAAACTGGTAAACCTACATTTCGCTGAATGAAACCAGGCTTCCTATATTACAAATTACATTCTGAATCACAGACCGAAAGATCTATTGGGGATTCTGGATCATCCGAGCGCAGCGAGGAAAAAATGATCCAGAATCCCCAATATCACCCTACTGAGATCCATTTGATTTTAAAATTATTCCTTATCATATTTTTTTTCTTTTTTTTGGTGAAACTTTGATTAAAAATATCAGTAATTTTATTCAAAAAGCAATTTGTTCCTATATTATGCCAATTTGTATTTAGAAGCAAGTGCCTAAAAGTCTGTAAATTATTGTCCGAAAAACAACGTCTTTCAGTTGTCACAGATGGTTCTTCCATTTTGTTTTTGTTTTTTACAGAGACTCCACAAAAAATCGCTGCGTGTCCGTCTGCCAATTCATTATGATCTACCTCTGTGTATTGGACTTGATCGGCTGGCAAATTCGTAATAAAGTTGTCGATACAGGACTGTGACTCATTTCGCTTAAAAGTGACTTCATTAATGAGATGTCTAAAGTTGTAACAAATTAGCAAACTCAAAAAATCATTACTTTGTTTATTATCTTTTAACAAATTAATATTAAAATCGCCACATATTATGGCCCTTTTGTTGAGAAGATTTTCTAATAGTAATTCTAATTGGTTCATGAATTTTTCAAAATTATTATCATTAGGACTTCTATAACAACATAAGATATGAAGATTAGTAGCTACATCTCTTACACCACAGATTTCAAAACTTTCCAATAAGTACAACTTCTTACAAACATGAATTTCCTCGGTTTCTATAGTTTTTAAGTTCATGATAAGAGTTCCACCCCTTTTCTTTAAAGTCCTCGTATTCTGAGACGACAATGTATAATTTTCTATGTTAATAGAGTGTACTGAATTTTTGTTCAAGAAATGTTCACTTATACAAAGGTAATGTACAATATTATCCCTTTCATTCAGGTAAATCTCAAGGTCATTTGCTTTATTAGATAACCCACAGACATTTTGATGGAGAATGGTTATCAAGTTATTATTAATTTCATTACACTTGGTTTCGATAAAAAATGATCCTCATTAACTGTGTTATTAATGTTATTATTATTATTACCTGCATGTACCTTAGTAATGTAATTTCGTGTAACCCAATTTATATTGTAATCAAGGTTTGCGAAAATATCCTTCATGCCATAATTACCTACCCGCCCCGAATTCTTAGAGAACATATCATAAGTCAGATTTAGATTGGGGTCGTACACAAAGAAGCAAGTATTTTGAGTATGTAAATCTTTTAGTAATAAAAAGTTAAATCTTTCAATTCTAGCATTATACAGAGGTTTGCCGTATATGTACGTTGGACAGACTAGGATAACATTAGTATACGTGATACATTTTATGGTGTCCAGTAGTTTCTGCACTAACACCTGAAGATCAACTGAGTGGTGGAAGTCGTCCTCTCCAGTCAAGACCACACAGAAATCACGTGCAGTCATACCACGAAGCTTTGTTGGAAGATCCCTAATTAAGTCCGTTATACCGGCTGCAGGTGTGATATGATGACAATAAGAAAAGTTTGGAAAGTAATCATTATTGGTAATAGTTTTCGCTATGCTATTCTTATTATTACTACTTATGATGAGTAGTTTGTCCTTTAACAACGGGATTGGGATTTCAGCATCTGACAGACTAGACGGATCAGACGAAGGGCTCGATATACATTGGGGGTCAACTTTTGAATAAATTGTAAAATAGTACTTTTGTTTAACGAACTTTTGGTGAAATGAACGGCTACTTATGATTCCTTGTAGGTATGGAATCATAACACTGTTCTTGTAAAAACAAACATTAAGCTTTAAAAACCCGATCGCATTTTCATAACCCGACCGCATTATAAAAACCCGATCGCATTTTCATAACGATACCTTAGTGCACAATCGTACCTACTAAATTAATAACTTTTCATATGTAATTAGTACAATTGACAACATTTCATTTTGGTGACACCTGCAAATTACTATACGAATCGAAAGGGTTTTACCTCCTGAACACGGCAAAATATTTATTTAGATTTATTTTTCTTTATTTACAAAATTACAAGTAAGTTAATAAAAATATCGAGTTTTACCAATACTATGCCTGAATAGATATAATACCATTGTCTTTTTCACGAGAAAAAAATCTGTCATACTTCAAATTTGACATTGACACTATTTGCAGATGGATAGATACTTAGGGCCACTTGCACGTAGAATTTAACCCTGGGTTAAGGCACTAACTCGAGTTAGTAGACGTTAGATTCATACGAAAACTGACATTTTAACTCGAGTTAGTGTCTTAACCCAGGGTTAAACTTTTCGTGCAAGTGGCCCTTAGAGAATTATCGGTTGACATGATACTTTTTTATATACAGATTGGACTAACATAATATGTCCATTGTGTCGTAGAAATGAAGTTACGCCCTTTTAGAATAAGTACATCTTAATAAATTAATAATAAAATAATTATTCATTCTAGAGAATATTTAAAACTATTAGTGTCTTCCTCCTGCCAAACAGTATCTATAAAATGAATAAAATTAAAGTCTTGAAAATATGAAATCTTGTCTATTGTGAACTAAGGTATCGATAACCCAACCGCATTATAAAAACCCGACCTCATTTTTTCTATTGTCGGTATATGTAAAAAAGTGCCCCCTCTCATTAAGTACTTTGATTAAAATATTATATATTGAAGTGAATATTGTCCCACAACCAACACGAATCTAACGACACCACGTATATTAAAATCCATCAAACTCTTTACAGATGTGGGTACAGAATTATCAACAAGTTTTTAGAGTTGTTGGTAATTCTGTAGCTCTGCCTACCCCACTCTGGGAATAAAGGCGTGAGTTTATGTATGTGTGTATGTGTCAAACTCTTTAGGCTGAAGAGCCAAAGAAATAGACATACATAACTTGAAAAACATAACCCTCCTTTTGACGCAGACGGGTAAAAAGTTGATTTTACCCTGACATTTTACATTTCCAGTGGTGGTGGAGGAGGCTGCGGAGGTCCTGGAGGCGCACATCGTGACGTCACTCACGAAGAGCTGCCAGCACCTCATCCTCATCGGTGGGTAGCGTTCAACCACTGCTCGGTTAATACTCGAGAGGCAGTGTTCTGGTGATAAGTACAGTGTTTTCAATCAATTGAGTATTTTCGTAGGTCATAGACCGTTCTGTGGGTCTCTATTGACTGCCATAATTATTTTTTGTCATAATGTGTTTTAATTCATAATTTTCGCAAGTCATAATGCATTTTTCTCAGGACACGGTTATTTTTTCAGGATTTTTATAAAACTAACCTAACCTAACCTAACTAATCTACACGATAAACGTTTATTAAAAACTGTAACTTCAGCTTGAAAGAAGTTATGACAAAAAAAAGTATGACTAACAATACATTATGACCAACGATATGTATGGCAGTCAAAGGGATCCCCCGTTCTGTAAGTGCTATGTACTCTCTCTTACAACTAAAGAAAAACACAAAACACACCAATTAACCAAAATTTTCAGCTCATATCCATTTTCATGCCAATAGAAATTATGTGTCAACTGAAAACATATTCAGTCATTGTGTGTGACATCGAGCACAAGAATTGGGGAAAAAGTAAAATTGACATGGTATATGTGGTAAGAGTGGTCCATGTGCTACATGCGCTCCGTGCGGAGCATGCGCTACATGCGGGGTGAGTGCGCAGGCGACCACCAGCAGCTGCGGCCGGCGGCGGCGTGCGTGCGGCTGGCGCGGCGCTACGCGCTCGAGGTGTCGCTGTTCGAGCACGTAGCGTGGTCCATGTGCTACATGTGTAAGAGTTGTCCATGTGCTACATGCGCTACATGCGGGGTGTGTGCGCAGGCGACCACCAGCAGCTGCGGCCGGCGGCGGCGTGCGTGCGGCTGGCGCGGCGCTACGCGCTCGAGGTGTCGCTGTTCGAGCACGTAGCGTGGTCCATGTGCTACATGTGTAAGAGTTGTCCATGTGCTACATGCGCTACATGCGGGGTGTGTGCGCAGGCGACCACCAGCAGCTGCGGCCGGCGGCGGCGTGCGTGCGGCTGGCGCGGCGCTACGCGCTCGAGGTGTCGCTGTTCGAGCACGTAGCGTGGTCCATGTGCTACATGTGTAAGAGTTGTCCATGTGCTACATGCGCTACATGCGGGGTGTGTGCGCAGGCGACCACCAGCAGCTGCGGCCGGCGGCGGCGTGCGTGCGGCTGGCGCGGCGCTACGCGCTCGAGGTGTCGCTGTTCGAGCACGTAGCGTGGTCCATGTGCTACATGTGTAAGAGTTGTCCATGTGCTACATGCGCTACATGCGGGGTGTGTGCGCAGGCGACCACCAGCAGCTGCGGCCGGCGGCGGCGTGCGTGCGGCTGGCGCGGCGCTACGCGCTCGAGGTGTCGCTGTTCGAGCACGTAGCGTGGTCCATGTGCTACATGTGTAAGAGTTGTCCATGTGCTACATGCGCTACATGCGGGGTGTGTGCGCAGGCGACCACCAGCAGCTGCGGCCGGCGGCGGCGTGCGTGCGGCTGGCGCGGCGCTACGCGCTCGAGGTGTCGCTGTTCGAGCGCATGCTGCGCAACGCCGTGCACGCGCGCCGCCTGGGCGTGCAGCACCGCATGCGGCCCGCGCTGGCCCGGCTCATCTGCCCGCACATCTACCCCGACCTGCTCGACCACCCCTCCGTGCGGGACTTCCCGCCCGTCCGCGGCCTCGACCGGGATCTCTTCTTCTTCACGCATGAACACCGGGAACAGGTAAGTCGGAGACGGAATGTAGATTTGTGTTTACCTAATAAATAGATTAGCAGAGTAAGGTTGGAGAGCTTGACTATTAAACGATGTCGCTCAGCTTTGCTGTATCTTTGATCTTGAGGAATCTAACCTCTAAACCTGTTTCGGTTTTCGTAGAAATAAAATAAGGGATCTTATCAAGTTCTTTCGGATCTACTCCTTGAATTTCTCGAAACAGCTATGAGCGACTGTATTTCTGAACTAAAAAGTCTAAAGATAAGGCCTTCATGAATACCTTGCCTTTTGCAGTGCGAAGACGATAGCTCGAGTCGTAGCAACCCGTTCGAAGCGGACATGGTGCTGCGACTAGCCAACTACCTCATGCAGCAAGGCTACCAACCCGAGGACGTCACCATCCTGGCTGCCTATTCAGGGCAGATGTTTTATTTGAGAAAAGTGAGCTCAATTATTTAAAAGGGTGTCCCCATGTTTCACAAACATATTTCATAGAACGTAGAATTTCTTCACTTCGCAGAATTTTTGTTTAAGACTGCGCCGAGCGTACGCCGGATTGTATATCCGGCGTACGCCCTCATTACTTTTATTCTGTTTTCTAATAAACTAAAGTATTTTCTTGAAATTGGATGGTATGTTTTTGTACTACAAATGAAAACACAACTTATAGGGTATACCACATACTTTGTTTAATAACAATTCACCTTCAAGTTATCAACTTAACGGAAAAAAGTGGCCACCTTTTCCCATTAAGCTGACTACTCAAAGGGAATGAATGAAGGAATGAATGATATTTATTTTCCAAAGTAAGTCACAGTATACATTGCATGTTATGTCAAAAGTACAAGAAATTACATTGGAATCGTCAACAATATACATAAATTTTAATATAATCAAAATAGAAATAAGAAGTCAGGATAACAATAACAATACAGAACTAAGAAGTTACTCGTATCACCGTTAAGGATCGTCTCAAAATAAGTCAAAACATTAAGTACAAATAATAAAAAACAGCAAAACGTATTAAAACAAAACAAATTATAAGTCAATGTCCATAAACTCTTTTACTGAGTATAATGGATTTTCCAATAAAAGGTAATATAGGTAATATAAGGTAATTGTTATTAAAGTTTGTTACGTACCTATCCCATAAATTGTGTTTTTACTTGCACTACAAAAACGAATCGTCTGATTCCAGGGAAATTCTTTATTTAATTAGAAAACATTGAGAAAACAGTGACAGTAATGAGGGCGCCACTGGACGCTCGGCATTTACTCTGCCAGTCTTAATATGAAGCTATTTTCTGATAAACTCGTTTGGATTTCAGCTTACCTTAAATATGGTTCACGTAGTATTCAGCAGAAATTAGGTTTCTATGAAATGAAAATTCTGCAAAGTGATACGTTCTATGAAATGTGAGTGATATACCAGAAAATAATAACTGCTTGCTTTTACATTTTTATTCAAAAGATAGCCTTTTTTTCATTTGAAGCAGTTCATGATTAAATTTATTATGTAACTAGCGGCCCGCCCTCGCTTCGCTTCGGTTTATGTGAGTTTTCTGTAATACCAATACATAAAGAAATAATTGCGTAGTTTAGTAGACCTAAGCAAACAGACGGCGCAAGCGACTGTGTTTTATACTATGTAAAAATGTTCATTCTATCCCTCTTCTAGCAACGTTCACTATACGATCATCTATCCAAAGTGAAGATCACTGTTCTGGACAGCTATCAAGGCGAAGAGTCGAAGATAATTCTGCTGTCTCTGGTGAGGAACAACTCCAATGACAGTATCGGGTTCCTGGGCACCGACAACAGGGTCTGTGTGGCATTGTCCCGGGCACGAGAAGGTAAAGCACTCTTGATGAATTTCTACTTCTGTCTGTGGTTTTCTTTATCAGCTCCACCTCACCAAATGATACTTTGTCAATGCAAATGCTTGATTTGCAACTGGAAATACCAAAATCACTATGGGTTTGCCTGTAATATTTGAGGAGTTACCTCAATTCCTCATAGATGCATCATCAAAACTAGACTTTGATAAAAATTAACCCATCTGGGAGCTTACATTTTCAAATAAAAAAAGTATTTTTCGAATGGTTTCATAAATGATGGCGTTCCGAGATATCAAACATTAAAAAACAATCGAATGAAAAACCTCATCAATCTTTTTTTAACCTGTTTTTGTTTTTGTTCCATGGCAAAAACGGTAAAGCATTCAAGCGTCTTTGAGGCGTCATCATTTTACTAGGAACCTTCAGTGCGTGGTTATTGAAAAATTTGGTTACCTCATTGGCTGGTTTGAAACTTCTGGTTAGATAAAAATAACCGTGTTGTTGGTTTTAGGTTTCTACATATTTGGGAACATTGACATGCTAAAGAGCCAGTCTCCCCTGTGGTCCAATGTAGCTCAGACTCTGGAAGAGAGTGAAGCTGTCGGGAAGAGTTTGAAGCTGAAGTGCGTGAACCACAGCGAGCAGATCACCACGGTTTGTCAAATTTTGATGTAGATATTTTGCGGCGGTATTTCTTGACCACTACGACTTAGGGACCTTCCAGAGACGAGCAATAAGAGCATACTCTTTTCTTAAAGGCCTGCAATGCAGTTACAATACCTCTCGTATTAAAAATCGATTTTAATACTACTATCTTAGGAAGTTGTAATAAAGACAAATGAACTGGTTTAGTCAACACCGCCATCTAGTTTAATGTTTGAGAACGTGGGCGCAAGTGTTCAGAGGATTATCGCCTTATAGGTTTCCATGCAACTTTGACCGTGACCGTACACTGAATTGTCACCTGTAATTGTCAAGATGGTGAAATAGGGGGTAGGTGTTGCAGGTTCAACTTTCATGAGATAAGGATAAAAACAAAAAAGGAAATATAGTTAACATCCTAACTTTCTAATTTCAATCAGAAAAATCCCTTCATTCGTATCAGTTCGCGTGTAAAGGGGTAAGCTGTAATGGCAAATCGGATTGACCGCTTATATCAACTCCATACAATCTTGTATAGAAAACAGAAACACAACTTGGTAATGGTCAATGTTTGTGCGGTTTACACTATAAATGATCCAACCTTGTTGACAGATCGAGGATCTGGCAGACTTCATAAAGGTTCCAGAAGGCGGCTGCTTGCTGGATTGCCTACAACGAATGCCGTGCGGCCACGCATGCCCACGTGTCTGCCACGCGTACGACCCCAAGCATGCCACCATCTCATGCACGCAGGACTGCGACAGGTACTGCATGCATAATGTCAAATGCACTGAGCACTGGAACAGGCATGGCAACACATGCACTGAGCACTGGAACTGGTATATTGACCAATGCACTGAACACTAGGACACACGGTGACAAGTGCACTGAGCACTGGAACTTGTATAGTGACCAATGCTCTGAACACTAGGACACACGGTGACAAGTGCACTGAGCACTGGAACTTGTATAGTGACCAATGCACTGAACACTAGGTCACATGGTGACAAGTGCACTGAGCACTGGAAAAGGCATGGTAACAAATGCACTGATTTCTAAATCAGAATTGGTGCCAAATACACTGAGTTCTAGGGCAGGTATGGTGCCAAATGCTTCAACGACTGTTAGATAATCTGGGGTCAAAGACAAGGTATGAGTGTCATAACTAATACTGCCCCTTTGTTATATTCCCACAGGAAAATCTGCGACATCGAGGGCCACAAGTGTCCCCTTCGATGTTCTTTACCGTGCCAACCATGCTACCGCATGGTAGAGAAGTCTCTGCCCTGCGGCCACAACAAAAACGTCCACTGCCACAAAGAACCCAACGACAGCACTATTAACTGCGATATCATCGTCACTGTCATTCACCCCGACTGCGACCACGAGGTAAGCCGACTGTGGACTTTCGGCCCAACCGAATATTCAGACCGCGGACAGCTAAGGCTTACTTCGGGTTAAAATTTGACATTTGCGCATACAAAATGTGTCAAATTTTAACCCAAAGTAAGGTACGCTTTATCTATCCGCGGTTTGAATATGGTTCGGCTATTAAAGCTGTCTTTTTATGGTAAGAAGGCACAGGACGTATACTTAGTCTGCGCGCGAGCTCCCAGGAATCACAAGAAAACTGACGTCGAGATTTAGCCTCCTGAGGCCCACCATACAACGAAATTTGTCAGTGGAATATGAATCTATTATGAATGAAATAAAGTCAATTTTATAATTTGATCAGTAGTCATAAAAACAAAAGAAATTCCAATTTAATTCCTTGGCATTACATCTTTATTCCAATGGCCGTATTTTGTACTACTATTAGTACAAGGAACCTCAGGAGGTTAGTGCAGATAGGTATTTATAGTGTATACTTTTAGGTATTTAAAAAATGTAAACATTCCAAACCGCGTGCCATTGTTAAACAGCCAATCATAACTGTTTTATCGAACTTTGACGTACGAAGACTGACGTCAGCCAATAGAAGCAGAACATTGTCTGCGTCTTTTGGCTGACGAACTATATCACGTGGTTGTTTTGTTTCTTTTTAAATGCCTTAAAGTATAGACTATAGGTCAATATTACGTTAATTATATAGCCAACTAAGGGGATAAGGCCAACTCTTGTACTGGGAGAGGCGGGGTACGACACGATGTGCAAACGTCTTCTTACACTCCCGATTCCTCGGAGCTCGCACGCGGACTATAGTTTCTGTCTCTTTCTGACCCTTAGTACGTAAGTGCGGGAGTGATGGATGCATTATCCACCAGGATAAAGGTGGCCATAATACGGGCCCTGGACGACAAAACCGCGGTTAAAACAGATCACTAACAACTTGTTTGCAGGTCAAGAAAGAGTGTTCGAAAAATGTTTCGAAGGTGCGGTGTCCGGAGGAATGCCGCGACCGCCGCCTGGCATGCGGCCACGCATGCTCCCGCACCTGCCACGTGACCGACGATCCGCACCACCAACGGGTTAGACAAGCAACGCCTTATTCGCTGCTTAAATGCAAAAGCGGCACAAAACAAAAACAGATACGGAATTTAAATGCAACACAAACACATTTTGATTTGTGGCCCTTTTGCATTTAAGCATCGTTATGTCGCACGCCAAACATGCTTGCTATGCTATCCTCGTGAGGCCCTCCGTACTAACAACAGACAGTTTTTTATCAGTGGGAGTTTGAATCTACCAACAAGGCAATAAAGTTCAATTACGTTTGTCCCAAAATGCCAATTTCAATTTTTGAAGAAAGGGAAGCAAACTTTATTCCTATTGCACATATTGTAGAGTTTAAAAGATTGTTAAATAGATACTTGGTTAAGAAAGGGTTCTATTCGATAGATGAATATATGAATGACAAATTGTAACACCTGATGTGTCATTACATTAATAATAATAAATTAATTTAACGTTGAAAGTTAGGTTTATTTAACTAGTCATAGAATTATTTTATATTGCATGCTAGATACTAGCAGATTGTGACAGATCAATACATTTTATGTAACACCTTTTGTACTCACTTTCCAGCAATAAACGATTTGATTTGATTTGATTTGATTTGAATACAGTTCAAATTAAATTGCCTTGATAATGTACAGTCAGCTGCAGAGATAAGTATACCCCCCTGCATAGGAAACTTGTATGCAGGAGGGTATACTTATCTCTGCAGCTGACTGTACATAATATTGCACACTGGGCTTTACGAGGCTACGCAAATTACAACTTAATTCATAGGGAACGAAGTATCTTTTAATCTTCAACTTGTATCGGCTGTTGCCGTCGTGGCATCAGTGGCACGATTTGCAGTTGTCGCCTGTAACGTTCAAAAGGTTAACACAATTACACCCTTACTCACAAACGCACTATAAATCTATTTTAGTTAAAGTATTCATTGTCTATGTCCAATTTAAATGTCGCAATGACAAAGGCAGAGCAGAGTTTCAAAAAGGAAAAGGTTAAGGTGTTAGCAAAATTTGTAGATGAAATTAACTCGCATTTAGAAAATAAAAAAGTAGTCTCTGTAATATTCTTTGATTATAAAAAAGGTTTTGACACTCTCGAAACGGATATGCTTTTAAATGGAATAGACGAATGCGGCATCAGGCAGCCGCTGAATGGCTGGTTCCGCGGCTACCTGATGTCCCGGACTTATCGCGTGAAGGTGGGTGAGGTGCTCAGTAGGGAATGCAATTACCGGCCAAATTTGAAAACCGATAAATTACCGGTCTGTGTAATTTTTTACCGGTAATACCGGTAAATTACCGGTAATCACATTGTTACAAAGAAAATACCCGGAATCTTATATTTTGGTACCAAAAGCACTTTTAAAACCCATTTTAACATATCAATCAATCTTCTATTCTTGAAATTGTTTAAATAACTCCCTACCTAGTAGTCAAGGCAACTTCAAACTTAATTTTCTGGTCAACAATCAACTTTAAAATATAAAATAAACGCCTCTACTTCTATACACCACAAAAACTACTTGTACATACCAATCAAAAGTATGAAGCCTATAGAATATGCAAACATAAGGTTGTCGATTTTTTCCTAAGTTAACTATTGGGTAGGCAGGTACAAACAGGTAAGTCGGTAGCGCGAGCGATAACACTAATAATTCATAAGTCAGTATAAGTATAAATAGTTAGTTAGAGTTTTATTCTGATATTTGCAACAGAATTTGCACGTACAACGTTGTTTTGTGTTTTATTTTTCTTTAATCACCGTTCGGTAATTTACCGGTAATCTCTAAAATTTACCGGTAAATTACCGACGCCAGACTGGGCCGGTATTACCGATAAACCGGTAATCCGGTTTACCGGTTTGCATTCCCTAGTGCTCAGTGACGAGGTGGCGGTGGACTGTGGGGTTCCGCAGGGCTCTGGATGTGGGCCAGTGTGCTATTTGACGTATGTAAATAGTATAGGTGGAGGCATACGTCACAGTACACCTTACATGTTCGCTGACGATTTGTGCATTGTGTCTGCCGGGACTGACCTTGTTGACATGAGTCGCTCTATGCAGCTTGATATAGATGCAATAGTGTGATGGTCTCATGGCAACGGTATTTTATTGAACGCGGAGAAGACTAACCTACTTGTAGTACACTCGCCTTATTTGAAAATACCAGATCTTAATTTTCATTTGGCTGCCCATGGTAATCAGTGCTTGCAGTGACCAGAGAGGGCTATTGCTTAACACACTCGCAATCGCAATTGTTTTTAATTTGAAAATCGAAGGCTTGTCTACATACAAAATGAATACAATTGGGTAAGTAAAGTTTTTGGAAGAGATGTAAATTATATTTTTTTTCGATAGTCGTCATCCTGAAGATCATGGAACTGCGGCTCTTTTACTTTTATTTCCTCTAATATTTTAGAAATCTTTTTTTTAGTTATGAAGTTGACATTTGTAAACTTTAATGACCGACAAGCTTGTTGCCTTCGTATTTAATGAAATAGAAAAAAAACTGTCACTTCTATATGTGTCAACGTCAAATCAAATCAAAGTAAACAAACAGTTCAGTTCAAATAAGTAAATTCAAGTAAATCTTTGTAATACTCCATTTCCACAGTCCGTGTGGGATTGCCTGAATTCATTGCGTGGATTGTACAATTCAAAAGTGCTCTCGTGGCTATCAAAAAGCAGGGCAAGAGTCGTCGAGAAAGGAAGAAATCGGTGTCCAAGAAGAAGTGCCAAAGGGTTCGAAAATAAATCGTAGACCAAATATCGTGAAAAGGTCTTAGAGCAAAGCGGCAAAACGAAAGTCCGGAGTTCGTTCTAAGATCGTTAAAAATATTTCTAAAAACACTGATCACATGAAACACAAGCAAACAGAAAAGAGCCGTTGTATTGAATCGTTTGTTTACTTTGATTTGTTTTGACAATGACAGATATAGAAGTGTTTTTTTTTCTTTTTCATTAAGTACGAAGGCAACAAGCTAGTCGGTCATTAAAGTGTACAAATGTCAACTTATAAATAAATATAAAAAAATATTTCTAAAATATTAGAGGAAACAAAAATAAAAGAGCCGCAGTTCCATGATCTTCAGGATGACGACTATCGAAAAAAAAAAAAATATACATATCTTCCAATAACTTTACTAGCCTATTGTTTCGCTTTAAAGCCAATTGAGATTGCGAGTGCGTTAGGCAATAGCGACGCTGGACCATTGCCGATGTAATCCTATAGATAAAGTTGATTGTGTTACATATTTAGGAGTTAAAATAGATACTAGTTTTTCCTGGTCTCAGCATGTGGATTATATCTGTGATAAATTGCAGGGCTTTTGTATTATTGGTAATTTTTGTTGCTGGTTTAATAAATAAATATTTCTAGCACACTTTAGATATGGCGCTTTATGATAAAGTCAATGAGTCAAACCGCGAACAGACGGACATGGCGAAACTAAAAGGGTTCCTCGTTAACTGCTGAACCCTACACCCTATAATTACCTCAACAAGGTTGCAATTGCAATAACAATGATACTAAAATAGGTATTTGGTCTTGATGACTTGGGTTAGGACGTTTGGTGGCATATCGTGGTTCTAGAATCCATGGAGTCGCTATTTCCTTATTATTATAATACATGACAGTTTGATTTTGACCTTAATAATAATAAGGAAATAGAGACTCCATGGATTCTAGAACTACGATATGCCAACAAAAGTCCTCTCTATGATGACACACATTTAGATATTTCATTTGTTTCCAGTACACCTGTCTGAAACCGTGCGCAAAGTCGAAGAAAGGTTGTACGGCCCAACTGGAGGGTGACCTCGGGGAACATAAATGCTTGCGGAGTTGTTTCGAAGATTGCATCCCATGCAACGTCAAGGTCTGTTGACATTGGATATAGCTGCGTGGTGGGGTGGTCCAAAATAATAAAGAGTAGCTCTTATGTTAA
Source organism: Acleris laterana (assembly GCA_963966035.1). NCBI lineage: Eukaryota > Metazoa > Arthropoda > Insecta > Lepidoptera > Tortricidae > Acleris > Acleris laterana. Next base: position 1,997,539 of record OZ014443.1, read on the forward strand.
ATGATGAGGTACAGTCTGTAGTCATACAACCCAAAATGTAATTTGGGTGACCCAATACATTGTTTATGATATTATGATCAAAAAAAATGGAAAACAACGGCTCCCGTTTTAATATTTTTTGACGACATGCATTTCATTCGCCTCTTTCGTGCTCATCGCCCATTTCTTGTCATCCACGGAACCAGATGGACCGGCGGCGTGAAGGCTCAACTTTCTTTTTTTTTTCAATGAAACTGAGCTTTGACGCTACCAGCCCATAAGAACCCGACCAATTAAGGAAGTCCTATTCTATACATATAAAACACCCGTGACTAACTAACTGTCTAACAGAAATCGTCTCAACCGCTGCTAAACCTAGGGATTCGAAATATACCTAATCGGTTGCTAAGTTCTGTTACTAAGATTTATTACAATTTAAAAAATAAAGTAAAGAGTTTCATAAACCTGTAGTTCATCAATCGAAACCTTATCTTATATAGACCAAAAATAAGCGTTATTTGTATTCTTTACTATTGCAATAATTTGGTGTACGAGCTTTAAGCATTCCCATTCGGGGAAGGGAAGCATGGGTCCAAAACACGCCCGACCACGATACTGATAACGGCTACAACTTTTGTAAGAGTTCTCGTATTGAGTCGAAATTTGCGTGACATATTGACCAGACTTTTATCTTTAAATACTGATACGAATGTATTCCAAGCAACTAAAGATCCGCTTTTATACTCCGGTCAATCTTCAAGTCTCATTAAATTGACCTTACAATTTCACATCAATTTGCAGAAATACGAAAACAGACCAACTTTCGTGCTTCATAAGCTTGGTTTTTGAGTATCGCTAAGACAATAATGCTGGTCTCTGAACATACCCAGAGATGAGAGGCTCCACAAAATTAAATAAAAAAAAATCGTGGTCAACAAAGAGTAACCTTTAAAGCCTTTTCAAAAAGTGAAATTTTCAGAAAAGTCGTGCGTATTTTTACCGATGTATTTTATTTTATGTTAAAAGGTCGTATCGGAAATTGCGGCGACTATATAGAATGATTATTAGTTCCTAAAAATGTACATTAATTAAGCTTTTAATTTTTATATATTTTGAAATTAAAAAATAAACAGAAGTTAGTTTTATTTAATTAAACGTTAGTAACAGAACTTAGTAACCGACTAGGTAGATTCAAGAAATCAACACCCAACGTTAATGGGAAACATTAATCACGTCACGTGTTCGAAGTCGCGGGCTTCCTCTAGGCAACTACAAAAGAATAACGATCACTTAGTTCTCAAGGAACTGCGAGAGATGGCGCTATAAGATCATTTTGCAGGTTTCGAAGAAGCGGTCGCGCTGCACGCACTCCGTGAAGGTGGAATGTCACCAAGACGTCAACGCGACACCATGCCGCAGGAAATGTGCGCGCGCACTGCCCTGCGGCCACTTCTGCAAGAAACTCTGCTGCCAAACATGTGGAGATTGCAAGCAAAAGGTACTTTATCAGGATATTTCAGGATACATCTTTCGAATACAAAGCTTTCTAAGTGTCAAAAATGAATTCGATTTTGAATCGAATCAGCATGAGCCCAACTCACACTTCACCATTTTTAGTACTTGTTGTTTTTCGTGCTTGTACGTTTTACATTCGAGTAAAGTTCTTCTAAAAAAAAGGTTGCTAAATCCGCTGTAATTAATTTATTTATTTAATATAGGAAAACCAACAGCTGATAAATTACACTAAACATAAACTTAGGACACATAAAGCCAATTACAGGTTTTCACAGATAGAAGCAGACTAATAAGTCAGGAATAAGGAAAAACACTTACTAGAAGAAATTTGCATTACATGCGAGAAATCACACAAGTTGAAATTATCAAAAGAAAAAGAAAATTTAAATTAGGTACCAAAATTTAAATATCAGCACAAAAAAGGAAAGAGTTAATTACAAAATTAATGTAAACTATAGATTTTATGGAATGTTACTTTCAATTAAAATTAATTACAATTACCATTATTTGAAATAGTCACAAGTCAAATTGCGTCTTACACGGGGAATTTTGCTATTGAAAATATCAAAAAGCATATTTTTAGACAACTTGCTTAAATTTATACTTGCACGCCTAAGAAAAGTGTTACGTCTATATTTACGCGGACAATACATACATACATAAACTCACGCCTTTATTCCCAGAGTGGGGTAGGCAGAGCTACAGAATTTCCAACAACTAAAAAAACTTTTTGATAATTCTGTAACCACATTTTGCACACTTAGGCGAAGATGTTTACTAGTATTAGTGACAGGTTGCAAGCCCATCGCCTAACAGTACTACACGCCTTTATTACCTTAGTCGGCTTTTACGACATCCACGGAAAGATACGGAGTGGCACTATTCTAATCCGGCTACCACACGGGTAAACAATAAGGAACAGAATAAGCGGGTAATAAGTTAATAACTCAATCTGAAAAAAAAGGAACTTGTTATCTATTTCGGTTCCAAAGGATACAAGCAGCAGCAGGATAAAGGTCTTTAAAGTTAGGACGGACGGTCAGCGTTGTCACAATAGGGTCCCGTTTTTGTTTATTTGTTAAGGTTTCACAGCGAAACCGCTGAACTGATTTTAATGGAATTATTACCTTGATAACTAAAATTGTTGCCATGTAAAGAATCTGGAAAACTGAAACGACCCGCAGGCTTATTGCCGTCGCAATTGCAATCATTTTCATTTTTACGGTGAAGGCGAGTCTGCATACATAATGGAATTGTCTATGTCTATTGTTTCTATTCAGGTGAAGAAACTAGTGCCGGGATGCAACCACGAGATACAGATAGAGTGCGGGAAGGAGCCGACGCCTGAGATGTGTCATCGCAAGTGTGAGCGCTTGCTGCCGTGCGGCCACGCATGTCCCAGCCAATGTTACCAGCCCTGCAGTCCCGAGAAGTGCAAAAAGGTCATGGATCAACTCTTTGACGCACCCTGCGGCCATAAAGTGCAGCTGCCCTGCAACCTCCTTAAAAGCGCGATCGACGGTATGCATGTATTTAATTTTCTTTTACTTACTTACTATACAGGGTGAAACCTAAGTCGTGAACAAAATGATCACCTCTGTGTTCTACTCACGAATATGAACAACTTTCACTATGGGACCAACTCTGAAACAAGAAAAAAAAATCAGCTGTTTCATAGAAAAGTTCAATACGTACTCGACCAAAATGTATGAAGCAGCTGTTTTTTTTTTTCTTGTTTCAGAGTGGTCCCATAGTGAAAGTTGTTCATATTCGTGAGTAGAACACAGAGGTGATCATTTTGTTCACGACTTAGGTTTCACCCTGTATACGTTTTGTTCAGTAAGGTCAAAAAGGCCACATGATAAAGTCATAGTGTTCCGCGATTTGGATCTGAGTAACCATAACGCCTGTGTTTGTCCTTTGGACATTTTAACTTGGTTATATTTTTTGACGGTAAACGTGAACACACTATTAGAAATAAAATGTTCGATAGTTTTAATTTTCAAACATGACACCGTTCGCATGTTTTTGGTAATCTGTGTAACCCACAAACCACTTACCCTATAGACTCCGCATACAAAGGCGCCCCCGTAAGCCATGCTTATGCTCACAGAACACTAATTGGTTGCCATCGTTCTATTGGCGCGCACCACGACGCGCACACTTGATTATTCGTTGACTTTGAACTAGCCAATCACGGTGCACTTTCCGCCCCCCGCGCCCCGCCATTTTGGCTTAGTGAGATACTAGACAAACTGTTCCGAAGCGGAGTCTATAGGGTAAGTGGTCTGTGGTGTAACCCTACGATCTTAATTATGACTTCAGAATTGTGGTAAACCATTTTTTTTAGTTTTATTTTTTAAAGTTACAGCAATTATTTGAATGATTTGAAAACTATTTCCACCTCACGTCCTCAGCACATGAAGCCATCCCCTTTGATTGTTCTGTGGGCGAGGCAGCATATTCGAAGAATGGCCTCTTAAAGTAGTATGCTCTGACTAATCGTAAGGTGTGAGAGTCACTAATGTTTTGTAAAGGCAAGGATAACAATTGATGAAGTGTGTTATTAACACAGACGACATTGAACCGGAGAAGCTTCTAGCGTACTGCAAGGCTCCATGTGGCGTTGTTCTGCGCTGTGGACACAGCTGCGGTGGAAGCTGTGTCACCTGTCGCCGCGGGAGCCTGCATGTCGCCTGCGCCGCTGCCTGTCAGCAGCTGAACATCTGCGGGCACCGGTAACTACACTAGCACACGACACATGTCACCACCAACACACTTCTTAAGCGGGATTTACATTACGAAATTAGTGTCATGAAATTTTTTTGTTTTACCAACAGTTTCACGTGTAGTTTAGTACTTTCATAATTCATGCATTAATTTCACGAATGCAAATCAGTTTCGTGCTCTGCGCGATTTTTTGGTGAAATTAGTGTCATGCAACTAATTTCATAGTGTAGATGCGACGTGAAACTAGTGTCGCGAAAGCGCCTGCTAATTCAGAGATTAACTTTGTTGCACCAAAATGCTTTTATGGTATCCATCCTCGAACCCACCAACGTCTTTTTTTTCTTGCTAGTCTTTTTTTTAAGTTTGTAAAGAAGCATCTCTTTAACCACATTAAATATAGAAAAATATAGCTTAGATGCTGACGGGGCCATGGTTACCGCGGTAGTGCGAATTTCACGACACTAATTATTTTACGAAATTACTTTCGCGTATATCGAAACTACTTTCGTAAAATTAAACTCGACCTGCATGACACTAATTTCGTAATTTAAATCCCGCTTTATCGCATTATTTTGTTCCGTTGCAACCATGGGACCATTAGCGTCGCAAAGCATTATGAGCATTGTTTCTTTTGCCTTAAACCTTAGCCTTTTTGTAGTGAGAATCTTACCTCGCCGTAACACAGTTTCGACTACCACGGGAGGTAAAGAACTTTTCTACGGAATACCGCCAATAAATTTGTAAATTATTGTATTATTTTAATGCAAATAATAGCAAGTTGTTAGTTTTTGCTTCAAGATTTAAATAAGTTAACCTTAAATAAGTTTAAGCATAAGTTAACCTTGTATTTTGGTTATGGTAAATAAATTTCATTTCATTTCATTATTTTCTACATAACTTCTGTTACCGAATTGCTGTAAGTACCTACCTGTGGAAAATAAATTTGTATAGAATACAATATGAATCGTGGTAAACTATTAAATGGTCGGTGCCGAGAAATCATCTTCAATGTATTAACGTATTTTAATAATGAAAATGATAAAACAAAGGTTCTTCTGTAGTCTTTGATGGTTATTTTAAGTGTCATGTAATTTTGATGGTGATTATAAATATAATAAATGCGGGTGGTAGGACCTTGTGCAGGGTCCGTCCGGATCGCTAACACCATCTTATCCATTAACCTACCGCCAAACAGCAGTGTTCGCATTGTTGTGTTCCGGTTTGGGGATAAGACAGCCGGTGAAATGACTAGCATATAGGCATTCCATCTTAGCCTCAGGGTTGACAACGCATTTGCAGTCTTGGGATTGCATTGCGGTCTTGTGATTGCGAATGTCTATGGGTCACAGTTTCCACTTACCATCAGGTGGCCTGTGTGCTCGTTTGTCTACTCGATGCCATTAAAAAAACACATCAGTTGTACCGAAAAGGTCTGTGACAGTTTGAAACCGTGCTCTGTTCACAGGTGCGAGGAGCCGTGCAACCAGGTGTGCCCGCCGTGCCCGCGGCGCTGCGAGGTGCGCTGCGAGCACTCCCCGTGCGGCCGGCTCTGTGGAGCCCCGTGCACGCCCTGCGCAGTACGTTGGATTATACCAAATTACCCTTTCAGCACTTAAAAATGCAAGAAACTTTTCATCACACTTGCTCGTAAATAGTGTCCTAACATGCTAGAAAAATCAACCGTAAATCCAAAATAATACCCGCGTTCCTTTTTTTTACCATTACGTTACTTAAGTGCGTAATAGCTTTTTTTTTTAATATTATACGTGGACTCAAACTATCACAATACGTCAGGACCCCAATTCTTGTGCAATGGCAAACCTTAATACACAATGTACTATTACGCATCTGGCCATTTTACGCAGAAACCCGTAATAGTACATTGTGTATTAAGGTTGGTAAAGAAAGAATTACAAACGAGAGTCTGTTAGAATGGCTTTAATGACTCGAGCTTTGTATTTCCTTTACCACCCGTGTAACATACAATGTTTTTCATCACAATTGCGAGGAAATGAAATAAAATCAGACAAAAGATCATATTTTTAACTTATTAGCGGCAGACTACATCATTGTCTGTGACTTACCACAGATAATGTCAAACGTGTTCGGAGTCCGATTCTAGTGACAAATGTGAGATCAATAGTTTATTATGCGAGATTTTTAGGAAATAGTATTCAACTGACATTTAATCTCGAATGAAACTGCATATCGAATTGCACAAGAATTGGGGTCCTGACGTATTGTGATAGTTTGAGTCCACGTATAATATTTAAAAAAAAGCTATTACGCACGTTAGGGCGTAACGGTAAAAAAATGGCCCGCGGGTATTATTTTGGATTTACGGTCGATTTTTCTAGCATGTTAGTAGGACACTATTTACGAGCAAGTGTGATGAAAAATTACTTGAAAAAACTTTTCGCAACAAACTGAAAAAAAATCGTACTAGGAAGGTACACAAAGTACAGCACAAAACACAGCACAAAACACTTAAGAGTAGGCGCGAAAAGTATCATCAAGTACTTGAAAATAGTAAAAGACAATTTAATTAATGTACAATAATTAAATTACAATGCACATTTCAATTACTTATCTAACAAGACTAAAATTTGGCCGCAACCTTAAGCTGTTTTTGGACAAGTAACAAGTAATGTTCCGATCGTTATTTTATTTATGCATAGTAAAGCAGTGAATTTTCATGGTTTTTCGGTTAAGTACACCCCTTTTTTTTTTCAGTGCATAGGTATGACTTCTAATTCAACTTTATTTAGCAATTTTGCGAGTATCATCAGTAGAATGGTTTGGTCATTTGGAAAGGATGGATGAAAGAAGATTGAATTGTACGAAACAGATATACAGATCGAAAGTGAGTGGAAGGGTCGGAAGGGGCCGCCCTAGGCGTACTGGAAAATAGCTGAATCTTAAGTACCCGACACCGACGTGCGTGCATGACTCGATGTATGAATGTGAAAGTAGCGAAAGAAATTTGTCAAGATCGTAGCAAGTGGAAAGAAGTGGTCTCTGCCTAACCCTTTATTTTATTAGTTATTGTAGTTGCTGGGAAACAGGCGTGATTTAATGTATGTCATCAGTAGAAAAGCTGAAAGTTTGAGCTCGCACCCGTGGTACAGAGTTGATCTACAGGGCCCTATTTCTCGAAACTTATTAGACTAATAATATTAGTCCGTGAACTAATATTTTTTACTAGTTTACTAGTGTACGTTTCTCAAAGCTACAGTAATAAAGTTAGTTATTAGTTACTAACTAATAAATATTAGCTAATATTATTAGAGTTAATTAGGTTTTGGTTTCATGAACATAAAAAAAAAAATACACTAGTAAAATTCACTAATAAAGCTATTAGTCTCGGAAGGCTTGTAAAAAATATTAGTTGAAACTATTAGTGTCACGTTTTAACAATCAAATTTATAAAATGTGGACCGATTCGGACGCTTCTGACGGTGAAGACACTTTAATAATAATTCGCCGTCGTCGAGTCTTTTTGAACAGAAATACGTACGAACTATTTGAATTCACGTTCCAGTTTAATGAGATTTCGTTTCACAAGCACAAAAATGGAACGAATACAATAGTGGCGGGAACTTTCCCCGCTTTTTTTAATCCGTAAGAAGGCATGGGTATTAGTTGCATTCAGCCGAGCCAGACTATTATTTTTTATTAGTCTACCAGTATTAGTTACCAGACTAATCATTATTTTTGAGAAACAGACAATATTAGTACTCGTAAAATTTTTACTAATAACTAATATACTAGTAAACTAATACTTTCGAGAAATAGGGCCCAGGCGTTAACCCGAGTTGTCTTGTGCAGGAGCCCTGTAAGCGCGCCTGTGAGCACTCGGCGTGCGGGCGCGTGTGCGGCGAGCCGTGCGACCGCGCACCTTGTGAGGAGCCCTGCCCCTTGAAGGCGTACTGCGGGCGCCACCCCTGCCGCGGGCTGTGCGGCGAGCCCTGCCCGCGGGTCTGCCGGCAGTGCGACCCGGACTACTTCCCCACCGACCTGCTCGGTGACCCCTATGGGAACGATGACAAGTTTGTACACTTTTCCGTTCTTCACAGTATACCATCTGTTTAAGCCTTTCCAGAGTCTGAATGCATAGACTTCTGAGTGTCAAACCTTGCAATAGTTTCTTGGATGGATGGTTAATAAACTTTAGATTGCCCCGCAAACTTTCACTTTCTTACTTGGTTGAAGTTGAGCAGGAGAGTTGTCAACAGGTTATTCCGCCTTGTATGACTGGTAATCTAATGCCTGGTCACCGTTTGTCTCCAGACTTGTCCAACTGCAAGACTGTCCTCACGTCATGGACGTGGCCACCCTCGACGGCCTGATGAGCAGCCAGTCGGAGACGGTCCAGATCAAGACGTGCCCGTTCTGCCGCCAGCCCATCATCAACACGCACCGGTACAAGGACCGCGTCAACAGGATGCTCAAGCACGAGATCAACCCCATCAAAGAGAAGGTGTACGGGACAGACAGTCAGAGACAAAAGAAGAAACCTGAGATGCTTTTGAAAGTTGATGGAATAATTAAAGCGTTTAATGGAACTGCGGCGGCAGGTACGTGTTTTTTTTGTTTTCTAACGCCGTTTTCTGATTCTGCTTTTCGTTCCGTCCCTTCTCTCGACGTGTGTGGACGTGATTTTCTCTTTCTGAATTAACCTAAGTCGAAATTACTTTATCAAAGAGAAGGTGTACGGGACAGACAGTCAGAGACAAAAAAAGAAAAACGAAACGGCTCTTAAAATTGACAACATGTTTTTAAAACTTAAGTGTCATGCATGCGTTACAGGTAATATGTAGTTTCTATTTAACTATTGTGTTATTTTAAGTGTCTTATTGATTACACATCTGACTTGGTTTAATTTTAATTACAGAAAACGCGTACTGGAAAAAGGCATGCCTTAAAATCAACCATATCATTAAGATGTCGCAAAAGGATAGAGCATTGTCGCTCTTACAGTTAGAAATGAACGACGTATGTCTCAACATATTAAAAAACGTAGGAGAATATTGCGTGAAATATAAACAAGAGAATATAACGAAGCTCGGGAACGAGTTTCACGACCAAACGAAACTAATTTGCGGAGTGCTCGCGGCAAACGTGCACAAGATAAGTCAGCAACAGCAGGTAGACATCGCGAACGAGTTGCGCCGGACGAACTCTATTATTCAATATGGCAAGATCGTGAGCCATGTCAGTTATATTTCTCTCAAAACAAATCCGAACGTGGCGCTCGCGGATAAAGCGGGCTACGACGCCGTGTTCACGTGGCGCGTGTTCAACGAGAACGCCGCCGTGGAGAGCCTGAAGAAGCTAGAGGCCGCGGTGAAGCTGTCCGGTATCGCGAGCAAGGAGGAGCGCGACATGGTGGTGCGCGCCATCGGCCTGAAGGCCGGCCACTGGTTCAAGTGCCCCAACGGACACTTCTACTGCATCGGCGAGTGCGGCGGCGCCATGGAGCTGGGCCGCTGCCCGGACTGCGGCGCGGGCATCGGCGGCGGCAGCCACAGGCTCACGACCGGCAACCGCCACGCCGGGGAAATGGACAACTCGAGGTTCGGTGCCTGGTCGCAGGAAACCAACATGATGGCTAATTTTCGATTAGATTAGAAACTTAAAATATACCGCTTTTTTCAATTAATTGTTATACGCTTGGCCAAAGGTGTTGAGCACTCACGTTTTCCTTTGTTACTTATAAATAAAGTATTATTTTTCAATTGATTAAATACACAAAGACGTAAAACATTTCGTTTTGAAGTAGCTGTTTGCGTGTGATGACTGAAGCTAGAAAAAGTCGGGTCGTTTTTTTTTTCGGAACTTCCCTTAACGTCACCACCAATCACTAATCCCGTATCTTTCCGATAGATTTATATGAAAAACACATGGGTCCTCAACACCTTTGGCCAAGGCTGTATTATAGTATGCTTATTGTGCTTAGTATTTTATACTCACTAGAGGGCGCCCGCGACTTCGTACGCGTACAATTAGTTCCCCGCTACTCTCCATATTTCTTCCCGTTGGGGGTCGACTTTCGGAAAATCCTTTCTTGAGCTGCGCCCACACCGGAGCTTAAGACTGCGCCGAGCGTACGCCGGATGTACAGTGGCGCCCTCATTACTTTTATTGTGTTTTCTAATAAACTAAACTATTTTGGTGAAATTGGTCGGTAGGTTTTTGTACTACAAATGAAAACACAACTTATAGGGTACATCACATAGTTTAATAACAATTCACCTTCGAGTTATCAACTTAACGGAAAAAAGTGGCCACCTTTTTCGGTTAAGCGGACTACTCAAAGGGTAAATGTTATTAAAGTTTGTTACGTATTCCATAAATTCTGTTTTTACTTGCGCTACAAAAACGTAACGTTTAATTGCAAGGAAATTCTTTAGCAAATTAGAAAACACAATAAAAGTGATGAGGGCGCAACTGGACGCTGGACGTTTGCTCGGTGCAGTCTTAACGGTGCGTATATTACGGTGTTGTTGCGTAAACAAAAGACGGGGCCATAGTAACAACATGGCGCCGTTCTTGACGCACCGTAATATACGCACCGTTAAGCAGCGGTGTGGTCGCACCATTAGTGTTCACTTAAATCGTGAAAGGAACCCCTGTACCAGATTTCAAGTTTCTAGGTACAGTCGTTTGGACTGCGTTGATAATTTAAGTCAGTGAGTCAGGTTTGCCTTTTACATTATATAGATTAGGTCGTTCATTGAATACAAAACGGACACAATCCAAAATGAGTCAGTGTTGCATTTTAAAATTAGAAACTGTTGGAATACGATTTTTAATGGAAGAGCAAATTATTTTGGAATGTTTCCGTTCTGTGTTCATTGAGCGAGGTGACCAGAAGCTTGTGTGCCCACTCTAGCATAAGTTTTTATTGAGTTCACATAGTCTCTAGTGGTTTTTGCACTTCGACCAACTTGGTCCCGAATGTTGTATGTCGGCTCGACACGCTTGAGGCATTGGGTTAAAAGTTACGCTACTCGTGCCTGTGATTTCTCGAATTCCGGAATTGTAAGATCAAAGATTCAATTAAAAATGTATATATGATCAAATTAGTCAATTCAACGTGACTGCACTGTAATGTCAATATTTGATTTGTCAACATATTTTAAAATATTGTTTGCTCGGTAGTCTTAAACCGGAAATTGACGTGAAGTTTGTAAATAAACTTTGCCACATATTTAATGTCAATATTTGATTTTTCAACATATTTTAAAATATTGTTTGCTCGGTAGTCTTAAACCGGAAATTGACGTGAAGTTTGTAAATAAACTTTGCCACAAGTCAAATACCTAATGAGAGCTGTTAAACTTGTGCAACTTAAAAAAAAATCGCATTGCTTCTGACCCGGACGGCCAACGGTATGAGCGGTATTCTACATTGTGACCCGGTACCTCTATTCTACTGATTGTGAGTAAATCCATATTGCCTTTGACATGTTATCGTATTGTTAACGTAACGATTGCTCTTATTTACTTGATAGTAAAAGCCGCAGGTAAAAACATTAGGATAACATGTCAAAGAATAGATTTTACCCAGTAGAATACAGCCCCTGCTTCTGGTGTTTTTTTTTAATAGTCTTTTTACTTAGTTTAGCCTAATGTATTTAACATACATAGGTACATGCATGTTTTATTTTTGGTTAAAGGGATAAATAAGCTCACCTTTGTATGACTATTTTTGCCATTATTATACTATTTTGTGTATTGTAGTAGTTTTAGTACAATAAAGACAGATAAGTGCATTATTGTAGTTTTATTTAAAAAATATACCACTGTTTATTCTTTACGGTAAAACCGTATTGCCTCCGTTATCATATTGTCAACGCTACGAAAACGTAATACGATAAGAGCTTTATTTACTTGACAGGAAAGGTGGCCGAATAAAATGTCTAAAACCATTTCATTACCGCGTGTAACTTCGTTCGTGACACTCCTTTGGTCCGCGGGCGACGGGGGACGGGGGACGAAAGACAGCGGGGGCGGTATGATGCCGGCTGTACACACTCGTCGAGACACCTTGAGACAGGCCAAGAGCGAGTGTACATACTGCTCTCGTCTTGTCTCGCCATGTCCAGAGGGACTATTAACTAAGAGCTTATCCAGAAAGGGCGAATTCGCCGCGATTCTCTCGCGCGTATTACGCGCGACCGTTGCGTCCACAAGGTGCGTACCTACGCGCGAGTATTTTGGGGAGGAATTCTGTAAATTCGCTCTAGAGGTCGCGCGTTAACTGGACGCAACAAGGCGTCCCTAGTATCTCGACTCGCGCGCAATACGCGCGAATCAAGCGCGAGTCGGGAGTCTGGCGTAGTGCACGCGATTTACGCGCGTATTTTGAATTCGCGCGATGCTTGGTGGACGTATTGATGTCTAGTACCTCGACAACGCGCGTATGAATTCGCGCGATACGATTCGCGACGAATTCGCCCCTTCTGGACAAGGTCTAACTCGCTCGCAATCGCAATCGTTTGAAAATAGAAGGCTTGTCTGCAAATGAAAACAATTGTTCCGCTTTGAAGTCGATGGCGACTGCGAATGCGTTAGGCAATCGCTCAGCCGGTTAAGGGCGGATTCAGCCCGAGACTCGACGAGTGTGTACTGCCGGCATGAAGTGTGCGCGCGGCGGGGGCGCCGTCAGGATACCATATTCGTTCGCAGTAAGATAGCTTCTAGGTATAAATTTCTGCCTCCAACTCTAAACAGAGACGGATACATGTCTCTTTTGAACACCGAGTTAGACAGTTATCTGGACGAATTACCACTGGCTGAAAGACGAGTCACTTGGTTCCAACAAGATGGTGCACCAGCTCATTCTGTACACGAAGTACGAATGAAATTAAAACTATGAGTTTGGGGATCGCTGGATAGGCAGGTTTGGGCCGCACCGTTGGCCGCCAAGAAGCCCGGATCTCACGTGTCTAGATTTCTTCCTATGGGGCTCTGTAAAAGATAGTGTGTACAAAACGGAATGTGACACTGCGGACGAGATGCGACGACGAATAACTGATGCCTTTAACGATCTGCGGAGAAAAAATGATTAAGAGCATATTTTGTCAAGGGTGCACCGACATAGGTATCTACTCGGGCACGGGCTGCAGCGTGTATAATAAGCCGCGGAGAGACATTTGAACACCGAATGCGAGAGTAATTGAAGATTTTTGTAGACGTAGTGTTGGATTTTTATAACAACATGATAATGTGTAAACTAATGGTTAATAAATTGTGTAAATAATAAAAATCATTTTAATTTCGTTTTGTTCATGGATTATTTGACGTCTATGAATCATAAGTTATAAATCACCTTATCACTATGGCAACGTCAACATTCGGAAATAAGCGTAGTTTCGAGTTTTCAGTCGAGTCGTAATGGGTAGGTGTAACAGGGTTGTCACCGCAATGAAATTTGAGTCAATTTGTTTTTTTTAATTAGTTAATTCATCATTATTATCATCACAAATCGACTGTGTACCTATTAATTAACGCTATAGTTCCGGGAAGGTCCCCCGTCCCCTTCCACCCTGTATATATGTAGGTATATATATTTTATCGTGTGATCGTATATTGCGTTGTCTGTCAATCAGTCACGGGAAAGTTTTACTCCGACCACAGACCAATGAAAACCCGCGTGTTGTGCCGTATGTTGCAATTGTGAGATGTGCTGTGTCCGTGTATGTGAAGCCTGGTATTAGTGGTAATATATGCGCGAAATAATAAAACGCATGGGAATAAAACATGTATTATATCACCATTGTTAAATATTTGCCATCGCTATTTACGTATTATATTATCTATAGTTTACTTAGCTATTAAATAGTACATTGTGTAATAAGGGTGGTAAAGAAAGAATTACAAACGAGAGTCTGTTAGAAGCCCGAAGCCGAAGGCTGAGGGCTTTAATGACTCGAGCTTTGTATTTCCTTTACCACCCGTGTAACATACAATGTTTTTCATCACAATTGCGAGGAAATGAAATAAAATCAGACAAAAGATCATATTTTTAACTTATTAGCGGCAGACTACATCATTGTCTGTGACTTACCACAGATAATGTCAAACGTGTTCGGAGTCCGATTCTAGTGACATATGAGATCAATAGTTTATTATGCGAGATTTTTAGGAAATAGTATTCAACTGACATTTCATCTCGAATGAAACTTCATATCGAATGGCACAAGAATTGGGGTCCTGACGTATTGTGATAGTTTGAGTCCACGTATAATATTTTAGATTTTTCTAGCATGTTAGGACACTATTTACGAGCAAGTGTGATGAAAAACAATTTACGATCTACCACTTGGATTATGTAAATGTAACGTAATATTTTGGCGAATAGTTTACGTGAAACGTGATCTAAACGTGTCTAGTGACGTTAAGGTTGACGCTATAGTTCCGGGAAGGTCCCCCGTCCCCTTCCACCCTGTATAATAGATTCTGGTTTATGTACGGGTGTTACAGAAACCGAAGCAAAGCGAGGGCGGGTCGCTAAAGTAGGTTATAAATCGTACTGCGATGACAGCTGTCAGGCAGGATTGACTTCAAGCAAGCACTATAGTGATCGGAATGACTGTCATTTTATTTTGTCTTGAAGTCTAGCACTAGCTGGGACGCACAAAAGAACATTAGAAATTAGAATATATTTGGTAAATTATTTTCTCAGTAAGTAATAAACAAAAAAACATCGAATGGTAAACTTTTGAAACGAACCTCTATATGCACTACATGCATGTTTTTTTCAGGACACCTTTAAAAAAAGATTGAACTCAAATTCATACTAGGTACAGATGTAGTGATTAATCCTTTCCCATCGTTTTTGTCGGATTAGTTCGTATCTATCTAGCTTTCTCAATTAGCATCAGTACCCATCAAAAAGCAAACTGAGAAAGCAAGATAAATACGAAGTTATCCGACCAAAAACGATGGGAAAGGATTATTCACTTCAATAAATTCAAAACATCTGTAAATGGTTTGATTAAATAAACAACTTCAAATACATGCACATTTATTTATTTATTGGATTTTGTTTAAAAGAAACTTACTTCTAAGTAGGTACAACCCTGTTAGGGTATTGCAATTATATAATTCCTACTTCCATATTCATACATTACTAATCCATAGTCATAAAGCTTATATTAAATAAACAGCTCTAATTACACGTGAAAGTTTATACATATAATTTATTCCTATTCCCATATTCATACATCTCCATACTCAAAATTATTCAATTAAATGAACAATTTCAATTTATATAATTAGTATTCCCTATCGTCGTCGTCGTCGTCATCGTCATTACCTTAAGGCTTAGAAATAACGTTACGGAACCCTAACAAGTAAATACTCAATTTAAATGATTTGCATCATTTCTCAAATATACATATATGACATTTTAAATTATTAAGTCTACTATTGTAAATAAAGCGAAGTTCTCGGTAAACACTTAATTTATTTTAAACAATTCAATTTTAACCTGTCATATTGGCTTTACTGAAACAAATGCGATGAAATCATTGTTGATCTATGGTTTGAATAAAAATCGAAATGTGTCGAGGAAAAATTCGAGCAACATTTTATATGCAAGAAATCAAACGACAGCTTGTTCCATTATTTTAAACGTGACGTGATTGATCGAAAAACAAATTGAGTTAAAAGCGTCATGCAGTAGGTTAGATATCTAATAAATAAACTTAGAAACCAGTTCACAAGGTAAAAAGTAATTCGTGAACATACATTTGAAAAAAGATTCCGGTAAATTGAGAATCTCCCTTTTTTAGTCGGTTCAAAGCATTTAAGATTTTAAGGAAACGGTTTTGTAGAAATATCGGAGAAACAAATGCATTTACATACGTACTTACTTCGGAATAAGCGAAAGGGACACTGGGCTTACTTTGAGAATCGTGTTATGCCGTCCGCATACAGCATCTACACTCGGATTTTTATTCTCACAGAAAAAATGTAAGCAAAGGTGTTGCCGTAAACGAAAAACATTTGCAGTATTCAAAAAATTTTACTTTCCACAATTATAAGAAATCGACTGTCTTAAAAACTATATATTGTAATTAAGAGTAAAGAATTTAATCTGTTGATGGAAAACTTCATTTTTATATAAACTCTTTGTTGTGTTAATTTAAAACGTGAAAACCGTTTTTTTACGCATAATTTATTTATTGCACTGGTATCATTGACTCGATACACCCGTGTTAACAAGTTGACGGCTGCTTGAAAGATTTGAGACGTTACTTCACTCGCTTCGCTTCACGATTCGTGCTCCCGTCGTAATCGCTTTCCAGTGACTCATTTATGCGATTTTAATTTCAATTATATCTAAATTTTATTTTTATATCACGGTTCGAGCGAAATGATAACTTAATATTATATTTCTTGCCGACCCAAACTTTAAGATCCCCTGAAATGTCACTTTGACAGTGACGTAACTTTGTTTACATTTTTTCTGTGAGAATAAAAATCCGAGTGTAGGAAAATGCAGTGTGGGTAGATCCCAACAGTACCTGGTGTGGATCGCGCAAACCTATTAAAAGCACTACATTATGGTAATGCAAATAGCTGAATCATTCCGTCTGACTTACTTTTTTCATCGTCGTTATATACTATTACAGTTTAATAACAAATTATTTCCACCACATGCTTAAAAATAAATAAAATAAAATAATAATAATACGCCATCAACAAGTCTTATTATTATTATTTAATTATTTAATGGCGTCTACAAAACAACGTAATTTTGCCAATATCAAGTATACAGGGTGTTTGGCACTCGGGTGTAGGCGTTTTACGGGTGATTGTAAGGGTCATTCTGAACATTTTTAACCACATTTACTAAGTACATATGCTAAGTTTTACGGTTTCCGAGACATTGATCATTTTAATAGGAATTTTTGTCATTTTTCCTTATGTCCGTGATACGAAAATACCCCTTAATTCAAGTATTAATTTAAATAAAAACAGTGTTTTCTTGCATGATTTGAATCACTATGAAATAAGGAAGTTTTAAAGCTACATGCAATTTTTTTTCCTTAAAACATTTTGAGTAAACCCGCAGTTACTTTCTCCATACTAAGAGAACCCCGCGTTTGTTTTTCACCAAATATGGAAAAACCAATTTTCCGACTTTAAAAATAATCCAAAACAGGGTAATGATGAACTTAAAATACGATATTACTACCCTGATAACAAGGCAGGTATGATATTCTATTCAATATAGCTACTCAGACGGCTGTGGCCGACTGTGGAGCTGTTTAATGATCCGCTTTCACGCCTTTTTTTAGGGTAGTAAATGTAGACATACATTTACTACTTATGCCCGTATTAATGAACTTATACTGACTCGTAATCGTCAAACCTTAGAAAACTGTCATTGTTGACGCATCTTGAGACAAGGATTAAAGTCGAGATTAGTTTATACAAGGTGTTACAAAAATACCCGTAAAGCCGAAAGGGGGTTACATGGTACCTTATAATAAGTCCATTTACAATATTTGAGAACCGTACTATCACCGCATGACTTACCGGCAAAAAAAAGAAAACCATTTGATGTGAAAACCCTATTTCAGTAAAATTAAAGAGTAAACTACGCAGATTGTTTATGTACATTTTTACCTAATTCGTGAAACGATTAAGAGACATACTAACAAAATGTACAGAATTCGGTTAGATAGATATTACAAGTCAAGTTTTGGAAGATTTTAAAAGACCTAAACTACTTACGAAGAAACCTAAACTAGCACTTACTTTTTCGTAAAGAACGTCAAAATTACAGGAACGGCTCAAAGTGAGCTCTGCCTTGTTCAATGCACAACCTCGCTCGTCGGGATATGGTTTAAACCCATTTAAGTTGAAAAATTATTAAATTGGTAGGTACCTAGGCCTCTCTGTTAAAATAATCTATGCTAACACCGGTTCCCTGACATGACAGCTTACTAGGGTTGACAATATTTTAGGCTTTGATAATTTATTAGATTTTTTACGGGGTATTTTGTAACACGTTGTATAATACGCCCCCCCCCGCGCCCCTAGTCTGACCAGTGAGTGATGAAATAAAAAATGGGGGCAAATTTAAATGATCACTAGCTGGTAACACGAAATGCATAGAGAATGGACAGGCTGTCATATGTTCATAGGGAAAATAGTAGCAACGTGAACAATTCGAAAAAAATATAAACATCATAATCCTTTCATGCGAAGGTCAAATATTATTGCGGTGAAAATTGGGGAGCCGTCCATTTCCCCGGCGTGCCTGTTGTGGGACTTGTGGGCCATGAACCAGTGGCCCGCCTTCAGTCCTTCAGGCCGTGCCGCAGTACGGGCAGCGGCCCAGCTGCGAGGCGCCGCCGCGCTCGCGGATACAGTAGAAGTGTCCGTTGGGGCACTTGACCCAGTGGCCCGCCTTCGGGCCTTCAGGCCGCCCCTCAGTCCGGGCAGCGCCGCAGTCCGGGCAGCGGCCCAGCTGCGAGGCGCCGCCGCGCTCGCTGATACAGTAGAAGTGTCCGTTGGGGCACTTGACCCAGTGGCCCGCCTTCGGGCCTTCAGGCCGCCCCTCAGTCCGGGCAGCGCCGCAGTCCGGGCAGCGGCCCAGCTGCGAGGCGCCGCCGCGCTCGCTGATACAGTAGAAGTGTCCGTTGGGGCACTTGACCCAGTGGCCCGCCTTCGGGCCTTCAGGCCGCCCCTCAGTCCGGGCAGCGCCGCAGTCCGGGCAGCGGCCCAGCTGCGAGGCGCCGCCGCGCTCGCTGATACAGTAGAAGTGTCCGTTGGGGCACTTGACCCAGTGGCCCGCCTTCGGGCCTTCAGGCCGCCCCTCAGTCCGGGCAGCGCCGCAGTCCGGGCAGCGGCCCAGCTGCGAGGCGCCGCCGCGCTCGCTGATACAGTAGAAGTGTCCGTTGGGGCACTTGACCCAGTGGCCCGCCTTCGGGCCTTCAGGCCGCCCCTCAGTCCGGGCAGCGCCGCAGTCCGGGCAGCGGCCCAGCTGCGAGGCGCCGCCGCGCTCGCTGATACAGTAGAAGTGTCCGTTGGGGCACTTGACCCAGTGGCCCGCCTTCGGGCCTTCAGGCCGCCCCTCAGTCCGGGCAGCGCCGCAGTCCGGGCAGCGGCCCAGCTGCGAGGCGCCGCCGCGCTCGCTGATACAGTAGAAGTGTCCGTTGGGGCACTTGACCCAGTGGCCCGCCTTCGGGCCTTCAGGCCGCCCCTCAGTCCGGGCAGCGCCGCAGTCCGGGCAGCGGCCCAGCTGCGAGGCGCCGCCGCGCTCGCTGATACAGTAGAAGTGTCCGTTGGGGCACTTGACCCAGTGGCCCGCCTTCGGGCCTTCAGGCCGCCCCTCAGTCCGGGCAGCGCCGCAGTCCGGGCAGCGGCCCAGCTGCGAGGCGCCGCCGCGCTCGCTGATACAGTAGAAGTGTCCGTTGGGGCACTTGACCCAGTGGCCCGCCTTCGGGCCTTCAGGCCGCCCCTCAGTCCGGGCAGCGCCGCAGTCCGGGCAGCGGCCCAGCTGCGAGGCGCCGCCGCGCTCGCTGATACAGTAGAAGTGTCCGTTG
>OZ014443.1:2022333-2104272 GCA_963966035.1 Acleris laterana
CTCGTTCGCGATGTCTACCTGCTGTTGCTGACTTATCTTGTGCACGTTTGCCGCGAGCACTCCGCAAATTAGTTTCGTTTGGTCGTGGAACTCGTTCCCGAGCTTCGTTATATTCTCTTGTTTATATTTCACGCAATAGTCTCCTACGTTTTTTAATATGTTGAGATATACGTCGTTCATTTCTAACTGTAACAGCGACACGTTTTCATCCTTTGCCGACGACTGAATAACTTTATTGATTTTGCTGCATGACTTCATCCATTCCAAATTCTCTGTAATCCAAAAGAAACAAATTACCTAAACTATAAAACTTCTTTGGTACCGGGAGGGCACTTGTAAGGGCTCAGATGTTGAACGCTAATAATAACTATTGTCGAAAACTGTCAAAACGTATGGAATTTTCGATTTCAATTGTCGATCTCAAATTTATACTAAATGATTTGATTAAAACAAATTCAAATACATACAAAATCCTATTTCCATATTCATACATAATCCATACTCAAATTAGCCATGCTAACTTTTTAAATATGTATGGAAATCTCAAAACCATTTCGAGAAACAAGCTTTCGGTACCGTTTCTGCATATCAGATTTAAAAAAGTCTTAAATTATTAAGATATTCGTTGAAATGTTTTGACCTTCAAATGACCTTTCTGTGAGTTATCATGATAATGATTCCTTTGCCTTATTTAAAAAAAAAACGACTGACGTCTGTCTAGCCCTTCGTGTGGCAAATTTCCGCTCCGGGAGACAAAGAAATAGGCCTAAAATGACAGATGTTATTTTTGAAATTAGCGCGCATGTGGCATCTGTCCCGCTCACGCCGCGCCGCGTCGCTGCCGCGTCTGGCGGCCGACCGCTCCGGGAGAGTAGCTAAGTACTTATTTAAAACTACCATTTTGACGCCTAAAACGCATTATGCACTGCTCTAACTTATACTGAAGCTTATTTATAGAACAAATATAGACTACAGTACAACAGAAATGTCAACAAGACATATATTTCAATGAATGTTCATTGTTCCGTGAGCGGTTGTGTAGTAGTGTTTGCCTACAACGAACGTCCCGTGTTTATTGTGTGTTTTTTATATATTTCGTCGTGTTTCGGCCTGAACTTCTTAAGAAAAGTATGGATGGGTAAGTAATACACTTCATTTAAGTAATTGTTTGTGTGGATTCAAGGTTTTTTAACGAAAAAATGCTTATTTCATCAACCACTCCGACTTTGCAACTGTGTTAGTCCCGCCAAAAAAACTATTTCTTGTTGGCTATTCACGATACTTTTATGTAAAAGATTGTGAAAAACGAATTATTGTATAACTATTTACATATTTCCTACTTTAGATTCATCCAAATTAATCAATATTTAGCGAAATTTGTGATAAAATTACTGCCGGCATTGTGTTGTCCGGAGCGGTACAGTGCCACACGGCGTTTGACACTCAAGGTCAACCGATGCGGCCATTTCGTTCGCCGCTAAATTAATTTCGAATTCGTGTGGCAAATTCCCGCTCCGGAGTAGAAATTGGGTGTTTTTGTTTATAAATTCTCAAAGATTTTTCTATGCTAAGACGTTTTCATTTTGTAACGTTACTTTAGTATAATAAATCTAGTTTTAGAAAATGTTATCAGTATTAAAAAAAGATAATCTGGAATTGTTTTACAGGCCATTCATTGTGAGTACCTATTTAGAGTCGTTTTTCGAGGGCTTTATGTTTATGTCTCAAGCTGCCAAACTTATTACTTTACGAATGTAAATATTTGTATAGGCTAACTATATGAACCGAACTTACGAATAAACAAAAAACATGAGCCACTTGAGCCACGTCTCTCTCAGAACTAATCTTGAAACACGAGTCACTTTATAGCACCGACGGGACGGCGCCTGATAAGGCCCACATTTAGTAATGCTCTTACTGCTAAAAAAATGTATGGATTGAAGTGATTTTATAGAATGTTTATAGTATTGTAAATAAAATACAAATATTGACGAGAAAAAGTAGGTATAATTTATGATATGGTATATTATGTATCGAAAATCGGAAAAAAACCCGTGACCCTATCTTTACTTTACGACATTGTTTTATTTTCACACTTTATACATATTTACCGTATGCAATATGATAGCGTACTTAATTAAGAATCTAAAATGCTACATTTTATTACGCTTATAATACAGAAAAGCAGTAAAATTTAAGTTTTTCTGAACATCGAAGACCAGTTTAAATTGTCCATCCTAGGCCTGTGCCAAACGTGGTAAAATTTGCAAAATGGCGGCCGCCATCATTAGTCTTTTCTTTTCTCTCCCGGAGCCGGACAGCGCCAGATGCGCGTAAATGACCAAAATGGCGGCGCCAGGCGAAGGGCTAGTCTATATCAAACACGAACTTGACATTGACGTGCCGTTTCTTTTCGTAAATTGTTTGTTTATTATAATTAATAAATGCAATCTAATTTATTTATTTATTTATTTATTTATTTATTCAGGTTACAAACAGTCACATCACAATTATAGAAAGGATGGGTATGAGCACAATAAGACCTAAAGAACCATAAAAGGAAATACAAACAATTTTATAGCCACAATCGATACAAAATTAAATATAGGAATTTAGTTGATATAAATGATATTTATACGAGTACTCAATGGTCAAGACTTTATTGTTAAACCATTGTGTAAAAGTAATGCGTTTGTTTTAAACAGGTACATACGAGTACATATGATCTTCACAACAAAACTGCAAATAGTTCTTGAAGTATTTTTGCTTCACTTCACGACACCATTCCTCTCGCCGTCGTTCCGGGATTGGTACGAATAACAAATCCGGGTTATCTCTGCTGTTATTCGGACATAAAGGGACGAAACACTTGTAGCCTTCCATTTCAAACAAGTTCAGTTAGAGATTTTTTTTTGAGCCTAACCGTCCGCGGTGACGTTAACACCTTGACGTTGACTTTACCATAGACTTTACTGTAATTTTTATTCTTTTTTTGCAGTCGAAGACTACGTTATCCATTATGCGTTTGATGACCTCACGTCAGCAATATATATTTTTTTTTTAATGTAGATAGGATTAATTAAAAACTAAAATACCGAAATTACTTTCTTATAATAGTCTATATTTATCAAATAAATTATAAAAACCATACAACAAAAATATGAAGCATGGCCAATTGCTTATATTAAACTAGCGACCCGCCCTCGCTTCGCTTCGGTTTATTTGAGTTTTCTATAACACACGTACATGAAACAAAATTTATTATACATAAAAACCTTTCTCTTGAATCATTCTATCTACTAAAAAAAACCGCATCAAAATCCGTTGCGTAGTTTTAAAGATCTAAGCATACATAGGGACAGACAGCGGGAAGCGACTTTGTTTTATACTATGTTGTGATAGTGATGAAAAGCTCTAATTCCATGCACAATTTTATACACAATTTATTCCTATTCCCATATTCATACATTTCCATGCTCAAACTGATTGGTCGTCGTCCCTATCGTCGTCGTCATCGTCATTGTCACCGTCATCATCATCACCACCATCATCATCATCATCATCATCATCATCATCACCATCACCATCACCATCATCATCATCATCATCATCATCAAGCAGCGTCCTTATTGATGGATTTTATGAATTTAAAAATCTTAAAATAGCAAACATTAATAAAAGATTGGTATTTTCGTACTATTTTTATAATGTTTATCAGTTGAAAAATAAGAAAACAATAACAATAATAAGAAAACAATTTAATTTCACTCTTGTCAAATACCCTATTGTTTCCCTATTACATTTTTATGAATATTTATTTTTATAGCTATCATAGTAGCATACAATTTTAAGTGTCTAGGTATTCCGGTTCATGAGATAGACCCCGCTCACAGACAGACAGACGCATGATAGTGTAAATAAAGCTAAGTTTTCGGCAAATAACTCATTTTAAACAATTCAAATTACAAATTATATTAGGCTTTACTTAAACAAGTGATGAAAACATTGTTGATCTATGGTTTGAATAAAAATCGAAATGTGTCGAGGAAAAAGTCAAGCAACATTTTATGGAAGATTGATCGAAAACCATTTATTTAAAAACGTCGGGCAGTAAATTAGATATCTAATAAACTTCGAAACCAGTTCACAAGGTAAAAACTAGTGTCCGACCGAAATTTCGGTTTCGGTTTCGGCCAGTTTCGGCCAAAAAATCAAGTTTCGGCCCGAGTTTCGGTTTCGGCCAAAAACGGCCGAACCCTTCGGCCGCGCCGAAACTTACAACATCGTACCTTCGGGTCGCGCTCGGCTAAGGTCGGGCGCGCTCGGCACGGCTGGACTTTATAGGGTAGTTAAATTTTCAAACAGAACCTCTGTAACTGTGCTGAAATTTCATTGTGATAAGTCTTTGAAAGTAGAAACCTGTAATTATAGGTCGGCAAGATATTAATTTTAGAAAAAAACGGGCTTACTAAATTGTTTTCGACTTTTTAAGGACTTCTTTTTTTTTATAAAAGGTTCGGTTTCGGTTTCGGTTTCGGCCGAAACTACAATGAAACCGAACCTTCGGTTTCGGTTTCGGTTTCGGCAAAATAACATGTTTCGGTCGGTCACTAGTAAAAACCAATTTGTGAACATACATTTGAAAAAAGATTCCGGTAAATTGAGAATCGCCTTTTTTGGAAGTCGCTACAAAGCGATTAACCCCTCGTCTGTGTCACTGTGACGTCATCGCTGTCACGTGACCGAGTTTAATCGCTCCTAGCTCTCAATTGGTTCCATGTTTGGAACTACTGAATGTTATCTATGGAAAATTGAATTTTAAAGATTCTTCTACAAGCAAATTAGAACCCTATCTCTAAAATATGTACAGCATAAAATCGCGAAAATAGGCAGAAGTAGTAATGATAAGCATCCTAAACACACTCAGATGACGGTCTTGACAGGATCCTAAACGAACACAGACGAAGGGTTAAGATATTAAGGAAACGGAAGCGGTTTTGTAGAAATATCGGAGAAACAAATGCATTTAAAAATAAAAATATGATTTTAAAATAATGATAAAATGTTTATTATATTTCTTTCTTACATAGCTACAGACAAGGTTGAGGTCTCCTTTAATAATTACTTCGGAATAAGCGAAAGGGACGAGCGCAAACCTACCAAAAGCACTACATAATATGGCAATGCAAATTGCTGAATCATTCCGTGTGACCTATTTTTTTATCGTCATTATATATTAATTACAGTTGAACGAGTAACTAAAAATTCCCACCACATGCTACACTTAAAAAGAAATAAAATAAAATACTAAAATAACAAAGGTATTCTCTCTTCTCTCAAGAAAGAACAACTACGCCATCCTGTGTGTGATCCTGTGACGCCATCAACCAACAACAGTTTTTTTTAATTGTTAATTTTAGCGCGCCGTAGTTTGCTCGCCAAATAAAGTTAAGAAAGGTGAAGACGCCCCGATTTGCAGGGTCCAACTTGCGTGCGCGTCAATGCGGGTTGATTGACAGGGTCATCTAGGGCCGTGTTAATAAACTCTATTCTATTATATTCTATTTCTTTGTTTTTGGCAACCGGTCGCTTTAGGTTAACGACCATTACTGCCAATGACACCTGACAGCAGCATGATGCATAGCGTGTATGACCAGTTTTTGTTTTTAAATATTAGTTCGTCCTTGTATGAGATGCCCGTCACAAGATACGTCAAAGTAAACGTCAAACCATAGAACACTGTCATTTTTGATGCATCTCGAGACGAGCATTATAGTTGACATTAATTTATTAATACGGCCCCTAGGCTTTAAAAATAACACCAAATAAAGCAGATATGAAATTCCATTGTATATAGCTACCCAGATTTTACGAAGGTTTAATGAACCTCTTTCACGTCAATTATTAGGGTAGTAATTATAACCTTAGAGTCTGGCCAGTGAGTGATGGAATGGACAGGCTCTCATAATGTGACAGCTTGTTTCATAGGTAAAATTGTTGCCATGTGAAAAATTAGAAAAAGATGCGTGTTTCACGATTCGCTGTTCAGACTCAACTAAGAAAGTGTAAATTTTAACATCATAATCCTTTCATGCGATGCTCAAATATTATTGCGTTGGAAATCGGCCATATAGTTCATCTCCTGCGACCAGGCTCCGTGTCGGGAGCCGTCCATTTCCCCGGCGTGGCTGTTGCCGGTCGTGAGCCTGTGGCTGCCGCCGCCGATGCCCGCGCCGCAGTCCGGGCAGCGGCCCAGCTCCATGGCGCCGCCGCACTCGCCGATGCAGTAGAAGTGTCCGTTGGGGCACTTGAACCAGTGGCCCGCCTTCAGGCCGATGGCGCGCACCACCATGTCGCGCTCCTCCTTGCTCGCGATACCGGACAGCTTCACCGCGGCCTCCAGCTTCTTCAGGCTCTCCACGGCGGCGTTCTCGTTGAACACGCGCCACGTGAACACGGCGTCGTAGCCCGCTTTAGCCGCGAGCGCCACGTTCGGATTTGTTTTGAGAGAAATATAACTGACATGGCTCACGATCTTGCCATATTGAATAATAGAGTTCGTCCGGCGCAACTCGTTCGCGATGTCTACCTGCTGTTGCTGACTTATCTTGTGCACGTTTGCCGCGAGCACTTTGCAAATTAGTTTCGTTTGGTCGTGGAACTCGTTCCCAAGCTTCGTTATATTCGCTTGTTTATATTTCACGCAATAGTCTCCTACGTTTTTTAATATGTTGAGATATACGTCGTTCATTTCCAACTGTAACAGCGACACTTTTTTATCCTTTGCAGACGATTGAATAACTTTATGAATTTTGCTGCATGACTTCATCCATTCCAAATTCTCTGTAATCGAAAAGAAACCAATTACCTAAACTATAAATAAATGATTAATGTTATGATACATACTGAAACATATTAATTAATATATTAATCGTAATGAAATCTTAAACGAATGCCGCTTCCTCACGTGTCAGTGTGGTATCGGTACAAAGATTTTGCAATTTTTTATTTTTTTATTTTGTTTTACAAACTAATTGCACAGCATAACAATAGAAAACCAAGGCACTGTGAAATTACAGATATTGAAATGTCACATTAAAGAATTGACGTATGCAGCAGAGCATGAGAAGCCGGAAGTTACGTGTGACCTCCAGAGAGTTGAAGCCTAAAGCCCCTAAGAGAAACTAGGGTATAGAAACGGTAGTAACCAAACATTTTTTTTATACAAAAACCGTAAGAATACTTTTTGGACTCTCCAGGAGCATCACGTAAGTTGCGTCGTAGGGGTTCCATATACGAGGGGCGTTCAATAAAAAGTGAGAATGAGTACCTATGTTATAAATTATAAACAACTTTTATTAAATGTTATTCTATTTTTCGGCACAGTCACCTTCTAGCATAATACACTTTGTATATATCTTTTTTCAAAACTTAAAATATTTTTTTTAAAAAACGTCTCATTTTGTGTACTTAAAAAATCTTGTACTGCAGCGACTACCACGTCGTCGTCTTCAAATTTCTGGCCTCTCAGGTATTCTTTCAATCTCGGAAATAGGTAGAAATCACTGGGGGCAAGATCTGGTGAATACGGAGGATGCAACGGCGGACTTGTGTGCCGGGGCATTGTCCTGGTGGAACACCACAACTTTCGAGAGTTTACCTCGCCGTTTTTCACGGATCTCATTGCGCAATGTTGCTATGTGTTTGGCATATAAAGTGCCCGTAATAGTGGCTCCATGCTCGAGATACTCAATCATTACTACCCCTTTACCATCACAAAAAACAGAGCCCATGACCTTACCGGCAGATGGGCCCACGTTGAATTTCTTCGGAGTTGGAGATAATGGCCTTTTCCATGTCATAGACTGCAGTTTCGTTTCAGGGTCATAATGATGGAGCGATGATTCGTCCATTGTTATAAATCGCGCCAAAAAAAGTTCCGCGTCAGGTCCAAAGCTTCTTGACAAATCTCGACTCTAGTTTGTTTTTGCGTGTCAGTAAGCATTCTTGGTACCCAACGCGCAGATAACTGTTTCATACCCAAGCGTTCATGTAAAATATTATGCACGCTCCCCGTTGAAATCTTTACATTTTCAGCAATAAAACGAAACCTGACACGACGATCCGCCAAAACTAAGCTTTCGACTTTTTTCACAATTTCCTCAGTTACTGCTGTAGTAGGGCGTCTGGAGCAGGGGTCGTCCATGGTCGATGTTCTTCCACGTCTAAATTCGGCGCACCAACGTACGACTGTCGAATACGGAGGAGCATTAGACCCTGTGTCCCGCAAATCTAAATTGACTTGGTCCGTAGAAAAAAAATCAAACAAGTATTTGATAACGGCGCGCAGTTTAATTTTCTCCATTTTCGCTAACGTACTCAATAGCATTGCAAAGAAATTAACGTATTTTTTTTTAACAAAAGATAGTTGGTTTTTTTTCATAGCAATCAGCTAGATAGATTAGCTTTACCGGCCAGTATTTAATTTCCTAATATTGAAAGAGTTTGCATCTCATTCTCACTTTTTATTGAACGCCCCTCGTAGCAGAGCCGTGCACAGAATCTTTATGGCTCTGGTGTCACGAAAATCCCTAGCGTTTCTTAAAACAAAACACAAACTTTTGTGGCAGTTTAGAGTCTATAATTGAGAGAAGTCTATAATTGCAGTTCCACTGATAAATACTGACAATATCGTTCTGTAGTGAAGCACAATCAGAGTATCAGAGATCCCCTGCACACCATAAATCAGCTTTAAGTCATCGACATAGAGTAAGCACCTGGCCAACGGGAGCACTGAAGTCAAGTCATTGGTTAATATGCCAAAAAGGAGCGGACCCAGTATGGAACCCTGGTTAACACCTCAACGAGTCGAAAAACGCTGTCGAGACAAAGTGTCTGTTTTGCAGATACTGTTGCCGGCTGCGCAGATAACTGGCGAAAAACTGGAGCAGTTTAGGGGAAAATCCGAGATTGCACCACTTTCTCAACAACACATAATTATTTAAGCAGTCAATGCTTTTTAAAGTCGAAATACAACATCCGATCAGCAGCATCCAAATAGTACGAAATTGAATCCACCAGAGTAACGAGGTTCGTTTCAAGAGAGCGCTTAGGCCTAAAGCCATGCTGGGAATCACAGAGGAACGGCAGGACTTGAAACGCTATCAGTCTATTCATGATGGACTCGAACAGCTTGGGGATGGGTGAAAGAATGGCTATAAGTCTATAATCCTCGACACGGGACGAGTAATTAGTCTTAGGAATTGGACGCACTCGCGTAATTTTCCATTGATTCGAGAGGGAGGGATAAGCTACTCTTTGCAACCCTTCAGAATAAATGCCGGAATGTTGTGTTTTATGGGAACAGGGGAGCTTCTAGGTTTTAAGAGACGTATGGCAGCTTCAACATCAAGTAGAGAAAAGGGGTCAACATGGACATAGTTGGCATCATGCGTCCGGTCATCATGAATAATCCTTCTGAAATCTAGGTAAGGCTCGATTGGTAAAACAAAAAAAAACAGAAGAAAATAAATCATCAAAATCCTGAGCTCACGGCACCTCAGGATTTTGGTGCCTTCGTACTCGCTTTTCTCATAGGTAATTCGTGTCTTAAAACCACCTTTGGTTTTAAGGTAGGTAATATGCCGCCAAAAAGCACGAGGATCGGAAGTGAGCTTACTCTGTATCTAGCCAATATAGTGGCCATAGACAATCCAGATACGAAACTTAATGTCAGCCCTAAGACTGGAAAAGGCGGTATACGCAGCACAGTCACCATTGCACTTCCAGTTCCGATGCAGAACAGCTTTCCCTTGTATGCCGTTGATGAGGACAGACGTGAACCAAACCGGGTAACGCCTCGGTTTATTGGGTCTAGTTTTTCTCGGTATGCACGAGTCAAAAACATCATACACTAGATTATAAAAGAGAGAGACAGTAGTCAATAATGTAATTTGATCCAGAAGTAGCTGCAATTCCGGTGTATCCTTCTCCGATGACGGGCGGCCCGGAACACAGCGTCACATTCTGAATACTAGTCGAAGTACCCACTAAAGTATCACAGTTATGTCCGACCTTTTTGGCATCACAGACGCATGCAGGGCAAATCCAAGTGGCCTTCTCAACCTCGAAAAAAGTTTCGTTAGTGCATTCATAGTGGTGTGACTTCGCGCAAGATAAGACCATGCACTGCAAAAATTCTTCGGCCACCAGTAGCTCCGAGCGTCAATCGTTGCAGAGCATACTGGTGTTCAACTCCAAATCAACGCCCGAACTCATGTTAGCCGCCCGAGTGTGCGCAGCCAAACTAGTGATATAACAGGTAAGGTGAAATGAAGAGCGCGTAGCGGGGAGGCGTAGCACTTCGCACTATATCAAACCGCACACGGTGACGCGTCGTAGACGATGCAGCGATTATAGTAGTCGCATATTTCGGCAAAATGTTCACATGAAAGCTATCCCGCTCTAGGACTGCCTACTGGGCGGAGTTTACACATATAAACACTTCAAGAGTGACAAGGAATTAGAAAATCAGCTCTTGACCAATCACAAATTAGCATGTAATTTCGACTTAGGTGAATTCAGAAAGAGAAAATCACGTCCACACACGATGAGAGAAGGGACGGAACGAAAAGCAGAATCGGAAAACGGCGTTAGAAATCAAAAAAAACACGTACCTGCCGCCGCAGTTCCATTAAACGCTTTAATTATTCCATCAACTTTCAAAAGCATCTCAGGTTTCTTCTTTTGTCTCTGACTGTCTGTCCCGTACACCTTCTCTTTGATGGGGTTAATCTCGTGCTTGAGCATCCTGTTGACGCGGTCCTTGTACCGGTGCGTGTTGATGATGGGCTGGCGGCAGAACGGGCACGTCTTGATCTGGACCGTCTCCGACTGGCTGCTCATCAGGCCGTCGAGGGTGGCCACGTCCATGACGTGAGGACAGTCTTGCAGTTGGACAAGTCTGGAGACAAACGGTGACCAGGCATTACAAACTAAATTAGATTATCAGTCATACAAGGCGGAATAACCTGTTGACAACTCTCCTGCTTAACTTCAACCAAGTAAGAAAGTGAAAAGTGTGTTAACCACCAGAAACTATTGAAAGGTTTGACACTCGTAAGTCTATGCATTCAGACTTTAAACAGATGGTATACTGTGAAGAACATAAAAGTGTACAAACTTGTCATCGTCCTCATAGGGGTCGCCGAGCAGGTCGGTGGGGAAGTTGTCCGGGTCGCACTGCCGGCAGACCCGCGGGCAGGGCTCGCCGCACAGCCCGCGGCAAGGGTGGCGCCCGCAGTACGCCTTCAAGGGGCAGGGCTCCTCACAAGGTGCGCGGTCGCACGGCGCACCACACTGGCGCTTGCACTCCGAATGCATACAAGTTCGCTTGCAGGGCTCCTGTACAAGTAAAATTTCGTCAGTACAAGTCTAGGTAGGTAAACCTAGGTAAGGTCATCGGCTATAGATCCGTCTTCTTCCCAGCTTAATCACCGTACTGCCTAATTCCACTGGCATGCGTAGCGCATAATTATCAAGTAAATACTCGTTATGATAGGAAGGGCTCCAGTTCTCGCTTATAGGATCGTCGGTTCAGTCTTAATAAGCATATGTTGTCCAAAAAGTAGTCAGTAACAAAAGCCAAAGATTAAGTTTTTGTCATAAACTTAGCCAAAGCCAGTTTTGTTTTTACTATCCTAAAATTATGTAAATTGTTTGGTTTTACTTTGTGGTTCGTTTAGAGATCAACGATCTACGGCGTGACCTCAGCTGAGCAGAGTTGATACTGATGTAAGCATTCGTTAAATGCGGTGTACGCACTGAGCAGGGTGTGCTGCACGGTGCGCCGCACAGCTTGCCGCACGGGGAGTGCTCGCAGCGCACCTCGCAGCGCCGCGGGCACGGCGGGCACACCTGGTTGCACGGCTCCTCGCACCTGTGAACACGCCGTGACGTCAGTGATTGTCCGCAGCGAGCTGGACCAGCGGGTTTACTAATGTTTGGTCAAAAATCTTTTCCCAAAGTATCACTTCCCAAACTGTTTTACTTAAATTTTTATTTCCCAAAAAATCATAAGGCAAAACAAATTTTAGCAAAAAGAATATTATTTGTTTTAATATATCTGGGGGGTTATAGATTGAGTTTGTCTTTTTATTTAAAATTAGTTTTTATTTCTTTTTTATTTATTAACAGTTAGCTAATTTTTTTTTGGCATATCATTGTTTAACAAATAATTACTTGGTCATGTTTCATTTTACCTAATTTCATGTAGCCAAATGCATCGTTTCGCATAACATACTAATCCCATTATTTTTTTGGCATTCGATTAATATCCTGTGTTGCATTGGATAAAATTTATAGTATGATTTTTAGGGTCGCAGTTTTAACCTAATCTAACCTACTTTTCTGGTAGCAGTTCGTTTCTGTGGGGGTCACAGTTCTAACCTAACCTAACCAAATTTTTTGGTAGCAGCTCGTTTCTGTGGGTGTCGCAGTTCTAACCTAACCTACTTTTACGATGGTATAAATTGAGTGTAGTTGGAATATAATATTTGCCAAAGGAAAACATTTTGCTTAATAAACGTTTGTCTTAATAATACTTGACAAAGTAAAATAATGCCAAATGATAATTTGACACAAATAAATAAAATGCGAAATGTAAATGTGCTAAAGATTCGTTTGGGAAATGAAACTACTGCGATGAATTTTATGGGAAGTGAAATTTGGCGAAAAATATGCCCAAACGGCGGTACACTGGGGCAGCGTGAGCGCGGCAGTACCGGTGGCCGCAGATGTTGAGCTGGTGGCAGGCGGCGGCGCAGGCGGCGTGCAGCCGGCCCTGGCGGCAGGCGCCGCAGCTCCCGCCGCAGCTGTGGCCGCAGCGGAGCACTTCACCGCAAGGCGCCTTGCAGTGTGCCAACAGGATCTTCTCCTCGATACCGCCTGATAACAAAACACCTAAAATTTTATTTCGAGAATAACGAGGTCACTGAATAATTTTTTTTGGTCGTGATACAACCTCCATGCGAGTTTTGCGTGCTAAGTATTTTTTTTTTAACTAATCAATCACGAACATTCTCGTTAGAATGTACCGTATATGGGGTGAATAGGAACACAGCCTAAAATAAAGCATATTCGTCTAATTATAAGACTGAGATTTTAACGTAATTATCCAAGTCTTGTCAATGTAACACTGGTTCTTATTAGTAACAATTTATGAAATATTTTAGATTGTAATTCTATTCACCCCGCGATACACTATTCACCCCATTTTACGGTACTTAAAAGTGAACACTAAATCACTACATAGTATAAAACAAAGTCGCTTCCCGCTGTCTGTCCCTATGTATGCTTAGATCTTTAAAACTACGCAACGGATTTTGATGCGGTTTTTATTAATAGATAGTGTTTCAAGAGGAAGGTTTACATGTAAAATAAATCCTGTGTCATGAACCGGTGTTACAGAAAACTCACATAAACCGAAGCGAAGCGAGGGCGGGTCGCTAGTAAAAAATAAATCAAAAACTGCGAACTGATGAAGTATGTATGAAGGAAAGTAGTCCAACTCCTAAACTTCTTTAGGATTATATTGAAGCAGCTTTTTGTTCTTGATAAAACTTAAATGAGCTTTATTGGTTAAATCAATTTTCTATTGAATTTAAATTATATCAGAACTCGTCAGTATAATAGTAGCTACTAATTTAAACTTTATGAAGAAACGAAGTTCATAACCTACCGCCAAACAGCAGTGTTCGCACTGTTGTGTTCCGGTTTGGGGATAAGACAGCCAGTGAAAATACTAGCATAGAGGCATTCCATCTTAGTCCTCAGGGTTGGCAACGAATTTGCAGTCTTAGGATTGCATTGCTGTCCTGTGAATGCGAATCTCTATGGGTCACAGTTTCCACTTAGTCTTACCATCAGGTGGCCTGTGTGCTCGTTTTGCTTCTCTATGCCATAAAAAAAAACTGCGAAACATTTATTTATTTGGGAAACAAACAGCAAAATTAAAATACAATCAAACTTAAAAATACATCAGCCATATGGATATTTCTTAGATTTTTATTACATTTACCGCCTGTTTCACAATCGACAAGTAAAGGATATTTGACGGATAAGTTTAGCCCTTTCTTTGTCGTACACTTGAAAATAGACAAGGAGAGAGACAACTTTATGTGACAGATAAATTTACTTGTCGATTGTGAAACAGGCCCTTAGTTTTGGCTGTATTGTGTAACTCTACCGAAAATTACACTTTAAAGAGTTACTTTTAGAGTTAAGTATCTCTAAACGGTCCTCAAAACCTAAAAAAATATAATTACATGTGCACAACGTTTTTTTAGGGCTATGCAATGTTATTTTTTAATTTGTTACCTTAGTGGGAAGAAGTCTCTGCCTACCCCTCTGGGAAACAGGCGTGATTTAATGTATGTATGTATGTTACCTCTGCTTTACTTGTACCAGAAAAAAAACCAAAGATGTTATTTTACAACCTTGTTGGCGTAATTTAAATGTATGCCACGTTACAGCTTTGTAGTACCAAGAGCTTTTGACGTCAGACAGACGGACATGGTGTCACTTAGTTTGACTTCGAAGCCCTAAAAAGGCAAATAAGAGACTATATGACTTGACAGAAGCGCGTGGAGCTAACCCCATGTGCTTCTGTTTAGTCCATTGGAGAAAATTCTCTTTTACCGAACAATTGTCATCGCGTGTAATATCCACGGACTTATTGCTCTAATAAGTCTGTGGGAGTGTCTATAAATAACTTGACATTGGCGAAATACACCTTAACAGATGTAAAAGCCATTACCTAAAATTAAAAAAAAGAGACTATATCGTGTATCATACCATTCATCATAGCGCTGAATACATTGCAGGGCAACTGCACTTTGTGTCCACAGGGTGCGTCGAAGAGTCGGTCTATTATCTTGGTGCACTTGATACCGCTGCAGGGCTGGTCGCAGCGGCCGGGGCACGCGTGGCCGCACTGCAGTATGCTCACACACTTGCCCCTGCACATCTCACGCGTCGGCTCCACCCCGCATTCTATTTCTATCTCGTGGTTGCACCCCGGCACTCGCTTCTTCACCTAAATAAGGGGTCATGTCATGTCACTACAGCCTAGCCACTAAATATTAGCACATATATAATTATAAAAAGTAAAAAAGTAGTAAGTAAGTAGTTAAGTAGGATTAATGCAGTTGAAATGAGAGCTCTGAGAAGTATGTGTGGAGTTAGAACGATAGGTAGAGTAAGAAATAGCGAGATCCGAGAACGATGTGGATTGAAAAATGATGTAGTGACTAAAATCGAAAAGGGTATGCTAAGGTGGTTTGGTAATTTAGAAAGGATGGATGAAAAAAGAGTTACAAAAGAGATATGGCGAGCGAGAATGAGCGGAGATGTCCGTAGGGGACGTCCTAGACGGACCTACAGTGATCAGATTCGCGATGTACTGAATAAGGGCCAAATCAAAAGCACCCGAAACCGCCGTACGTGCATGAAGAGATTGATGAATGTAGAGGAGGCGAAAATTGTGTGTTTAGATCGGTGCACCTGGCGTTCCATAATCTCTGCCTACCCCATTGGGAGACAGGCGTGAAGGTATGTATGTATGTATGTATATAATTATATTTTTTCTGATTACACTATTTATTCGTTTAGCGTACCGTCCGTCTGTCACAAACGGAGCTGGCTGAAAATCAGCGCTGCAAGTGTTTAACACCTCAGCATTATGCTGAACCAGTGTCAGATTCACTGCCGCGAAGACACACTAACTACTTGTTTATTGCTGTTTTCTGTTTTTCTACATTTTAAAACTAAACTCATAACTCCCTAGGGAGTTATGAAAATCTATAACTCCCGCGGGAGCTAAGTCGGCTATAACTGCCCTAAACGCCTGCGTGTTATAACACCCTTTCCGAGCAAGTGTGATGAAAAAGTACTTACCTTTTGTTTGCAATCCCCGCATTTCTCGAAGCAGAGTTTCTTACAGAAGTGCGAGCAGGGTAGTGAGCGCGCACACTTTTCCCGGCAGGGCGCGGTGTCCACGCTCTCGTGGCACGCCACCCTCTTCGAATGCCTGCACGCCGACCGTTTCTTCATAACCTGCAAAAACAATTCAACTGTCCGTTATAGAATCGTTTGAATGGGTACCTTATTCTTTTATCGAAACACCTTGCAATAAACGTACGCACAATTCTCATTTCTCAAGCCTTACTAACCTACCTACGTAATTAATGTTTAAAATGTAATGGTTTCAGCAGAAAAGCCGTTCGATAAAATGAAATTCGATATAATGAAACAATCGATGAGAAATTCGATAAAATGATGGCTATCGCTATCACCCTTGCACCCGTAACTGACAGTATATCTGTCATTCGTGTTTCATACAAACACGAAGATAGCCGAACTACGTTAACCCTGTACGTTACGTTAGAACTGTACCTGCCTGCTTAAATGCTGAAAAAGTGCACGATTGAGGAGAGCTACCTGTGTAAGAATAAGACTAAAGATAAGATAAAAAAAGATAAATTCTGCCATTGCATTGTCATGTTTCAGGACTAAGTTAATTCGTTTTCAAGTTACACATTTTGCGTCTGTGGCTGTGGCGCTTTTGCCTGCTTCAATCTAACTTAAATTCCAAATTACATTTTACGATACTGACCTGAACGTTGCAAGGGAGACATTCTTCGAAACAACTCCGAAGGCATTGATGTTCCCCGAGGTCGCCCTCCAGGTTCGCGGTACATCCTTTCTTTGGCTTCGGGCACGGCTTCATACACGAGTACTGGAAAAAATAATTTCATTTTGAACACACGACTTCACTCACTAGGATATAATTAACGTTAAAACTCAAGAGTCATAAGCAGTGATCGGAAATAGGTGAGCTAATTTGCCTAAATTTGGCACATATTCATTCTTGTTTTATGCAAATAAACTATTCATTCATTCATTCATTCATTCATTCATTCATGCGTGAGCGAAATGGGAATACATTATTGAATGAAGGTGCAAGTTTAGGCAAATTAGCTCACCTATTTCCGATCACTGGTCATAAGCGTGACTATCCAAAAGTGCTCGTCGAGCATCGTCCGCGTTTTTAAGTCATAAAAGATGTTCTCATACGGTTTGCGTCGACGCGTAACATGACTCGACGCTGTTACCACGCACTCAGCCTGAGGCTACACTAAGCAGCTATTTGCAATACGCCTAACTGAGCGAAAACAGATGAACAATAAACTACATTAATAAGCGAAAACCTAGGGTTGAAGTGGCTACATTGGTGTCCCCTTGTTTCACACTCATTTCATAGAACGTATTACTTCGCAGACTTTTCGATTCATAGAAAGCTAATTTCGACAGAATCCGTGTCGATTTTAGGGTATAATATATGCTGTTGTTTGAATGGTGTATGTGTTGCTCATCGCGTCGCGCCTTAGGGCCTGTTGTTTGATCAGTAGTTTTAACTCAACTAATTGTTAAAATTTGAAAAAGGAATCGAAAATTTGAAGGAATCTCAAAGAAATGTGTAAAATTTTCAATTCCATTTTCGAATTTTAACAATTAGTAAGTTTAACTACTGATCAAACAACAGGCCTAAGTATAGCTTGCAGATGCAGTGGCGGTTCTAGAATCCTAGACTTCAAATGTATTGAGTCAACTTTTAAAATATAGGACTCGTTTATAGACCTAAGCCTAAGGGCCTGTTGTTTGATCAGTAGTTAAACTAACTAATTGTTAAATTTTGAAAAAGGAATTGAAAATTTGACACATTTCCTTGAGATTACTTCAAATTTTCGATTCATTTTTAAAATTTTAACAATTAGTAAGTTTAACTACTGATCAAACAACAGGTCCTTAAACTGTAATTCTATGGAACTTGCTAACTATGTAAACAAGCCGCCATACTAAAATTGACATTAGATGTCAATTTCAATATATTGTTTGTTTACATAGTTAGCAAGTTCCATAGAATTACAGTTTAGTGTAGGCTCGGGGTCATCCGGGTTAGCTTGACCGGGCGCCCGGCCCATCCCGTACCCGCTCGTGGTCCGGGTCGTCGGTGGCGTGGCAGGTGCGGCGGCAGGCGTGCCCGCAGGCCAGCCGCGCGTCCGGGCAGGGCTCCACGCAGCGCAGCTCCGACACCTTCATGGAGCACGCCTTCTTGGCCTGCAACAGACACGCAAACACATTTCAAACTTCATAATTATGTATTTCTCTCTCAATCTGGCGTTTCCATTTTCCATCAAGAGAAGCAATAAATGCACGGGTTGAGCATGTTTAGGAAAGAGCGTGTAGAGTTTGACGTGTCGTGGTCAGGTAACAGGCGTAAC
Source organism: Acleris laterana (assembly GCA_963966035.1). Classification (NCBI taxonomy): domain Eukaryota; kingdom Metazoa; phylum Arthropoda; class Insecta; order Lepidoptera; family Tortricidae; genus Acleris; species Acleris laterana. The sequence continues at coordinate 2,040,675 of OZ014443.1, forward strand.
AGCTAGTTAAGTGTGCTTAGCAAAAAAGACGAGATAAATTAGGGCACCTCATTATGATGATTAAGAATATTTTACTCAGTAAGTCAAACAGTACTTTTTATAGCTTTACACTATCCTATATTCATGTAATGAGTTCAGCTAGGCTAGACAAGTTGCTAACGTAATGATTTTCAAAGTGACAAAATGAATACATATCGAATGTCGTAGGCGCTCGACGCGGTCGTCTGACAGCTTACGACAATCCTATTTTTAGATAACGATAACGAACGCTGAATGCATATCGTCTAGAATTCTTACTTGCCGAAGATTTATTGTCGAATGTTCTAAAATGTGTACTTTTTAGGCGTCTCTCGAGTATATCGGAAAAGCTACCGCGTTCGGAGAAAACCTCTATACAGAAAAACCGGCAAGAAACTCATAACAACTTAGTAGACGCGATACTGAATCAAGCTTCGGCTGCAAGACCGGCTCACCTTGTGCCCACAGTCGGGCAGTGTGACAGAGACGACAGTCGTGCAGTAGATAGACGGGTCACCAGGTTCCAAGTGGCAGGGTACGGCTTTGTTGTGGCCGCAAGGAAGAGACTTCTCTACGAGTCGGCCGCACGGTTCGCATTTCCGAGCACACGGGAGAGGACACTTGTGACCTTCGATAACGCATATTTTCCTGGGGGAAGGGAGGTGGTTTTAGCTATCAGAAGAACTTATGTGGTTGAGGCGTGTTGTGAAGGTAAAGGTTTACTTTGTATTTTCTCTTCTCTTAAGGGTAAATGCTGTGATTACGGTCGAGGATAACTGTTTGAATGGCATGTCACTTACTTATGAATCATTAGTTCACTTATTTGTGCTATACTACAATAATCAGTGACATCTGACTAAATTTTTTGTTTTTTGTTATTTTTTTATGGCATAGAGAAGACAAACGAGCAAACAGGCCACCTGATGGTAAGTGGAAACTGTGACCCATAGACATTCGCATTCACAAGACTGCAATGCAATCCTAAGACTGCAAATGCGTTGCCAACCCTGAGGACTAAGATGGAATGCCTCTATGCTAGTCATTTCACCGGCGGCTGTCTTAAAGACTGTATCGTTTAGTATAAATACATACAAAACCTAGTCTAACTTTTGACATTCGTATTATTTTGAATTACAATGTTGTGAGGATATGACCTGAAGGTGTTTTTTAACCATTACATCTGATACTATATGGTTAACTTTTGTGTCTTAGAGACTTTATGATGCTTTTAAAATCGTCCCTAAAATATATTTCGGACAAGCCTATTGAGCTCAATTTGAAGTATTTCAGCAACTCCTAAAGTACAATTTTAAAATGCAATAGGTTGATATGCAGCCAAAACATGTTAACTAAGTGTCCCCTTCATGTTTACCCGAATGAGCATCCTCAGAATAAATATGAGAGATTTTTACTTTCACACAAAAGCGACTTTTTACGTAATGTTTTGGTTTCCCATCAATATGTATGGTGCGAGCGGGAGGAGGGAGACTAACCAAAGGTCTCAGCCAGACCCAAGCACAATGGACAATCGTGGCGTCCAACCATCGGTAAAACACGTCGATAGGAACGCTTCTTAATAGTTATAATAGAGGTCAAAGTCGGAGTTGTAATGAGCAATATGCCATATTCTCAAAATGGCCACCGCCCATCGCCATCCATGCCATTTTTTTATTAAAAATAAATTAAAGAGAATGCTCAGATGTTTTACTTTGGGAATCATGTGTAATTATGGTTTGCGTAGTATGATAATTTTTTTAGGTTACGTTGTCTAGCTCGCAAACAGTTAAATTTATTTTGCTATTTGTCCACTTTCGTTAACATCACTCAGATGGATTCGGTAAATTTTGACTAAACCATATGTCTCAAGTCGAGCCCGCAGGATGAAATGTGTACCTAATAAAAGCACTAATTAAACACATGTACAATTTAATCTAAAAAATACTTTAGGAAAGAAAGACGACTACGTAAAGTTGTGTTTATACTAAACGATACAGTCTTTATCCCCAAACCGGAACACGACAACGCGAGTATTTTGAGACCCTTTCAGTCCCCAGTCTGTACCTGTCGCAGGCCTGCGTACACGCGATGGTGGCGTGCTGCAAGTCGTACGCGTGGCAGACGCGCGGACAGGCGTGGCCGCACGGCAGCCGGTACTTGCAGTCCAGCCGGCAGCCGCCCTCCGGCACCTTCAGGAAATCCGTCACCTCCTCGATCTGTCAACAAACATGTATTAGCTATGCGTGATCTACGCGGATGAAGTCGAGGGCAAATGCTACAGTCTGTGATTGAATTGGAGATCAAAAATGTAAACAAACGGATTGCCATCATAAAAAAACAAATCCAAGAGATGGTTACTTTAAAATCAATAAAATAAAAATGAAAATTATAATATTCAGTTATATAATATTGTGTGAAGAGTTAAAAATATTTCACTTAGCTAAACAGTAAATATACTTTTTATTATTCCGTATTTATGCTGTTTGAATAAAATATATGGAGATTTAATTTATGCCACTGGCAATTTATGGTAAGAAGTTTCAAACATTTGGTTCGTAATTATAATAATTATAATATTATTGTCTATTAAGTATTCAGAGTTAATAGGTTTTCTTTAATATTTCTAAGGTGCATACGGACGTACGGCATTCGTAGACATACCCTTAAAATCTGTGGGCGTTCGTATTTTGACATCTGTCGAATGAATGTGCTTCGCTTCTTTTCTTTTCGTTTTTCCTTCGGTATCGTTGCTTTCTGTTGTTAAGTATTTGTTTCTTATTAAGTTTTGGTTTTACTTTCACCCTATATCCCAGTCATAATGATTAGATTACACTGAACTGAACTGACTAAACTAGAATGGACTAACTGTAGGTGTCTAAAAGTCTTCCAGCCAATATCTTACTAAAAACCATGTAGGTTATATTTGCTGGCTAAAATTCATACATTTAAAAAATTACATTTGAAAAATAAGATTGCATACCCCTGGAATGTCACTTTGACATTGACAATTGTATGTTTACATTTTTGATCTCGAATTCGATCACAGACTGTAGTATATAATTATAACACAAATATTTTTAAATAAAAATAAAACATAAACAAACCATTGTTATCTGGTCGATGTGGTTCACGCATTTCAGTTTCAAACTCTTTCCGAGAGATCCGTCATCAGCCAGAGTGTTGGCTATCTTGGACCACAGAGGTGATTTCCTCTTGAGCATGTCAATATTGCCAAATATGAAGAAACCTTTAAAAAAAAAACTTATGTGCATACCGTCAGATTAAAAAAAAAAAAAAAACAGTAAATAGGGCCACATGAGGGCTCTTTTACACGTCGTTAATATAGGGCGAGTCTACCAGCGCTTCGGACGAGACCATCATTGCGGAGAAGCGCCGCAAGAAGCTCCAGCAGGTCATTTTTTCAAACATAAAACATAATAGTACTTAAAACTAAGTTACAGAGAGTAAGTAAGTAGATACTGTATGTAAGATGTATACATCGACGATTTCGTTTTGGCAGTTGCCATATTATGTGCAAGTAAGAGCGATGCCACACGAGCGTTACAGTAGAACACAATTTATCTGGCGTGTCGTGAATCTTCGTTCGCAAGACGCAACGCGTGGATCGTGCTGGTTGGTTCCCGCGCTTCGAAAAATAGTCTTCTGCGCAGATACATCGGTAACCCATATCACTAGTGTTTTACTGTACCGGTGTGTTGCGTCATTGCAACGTTGTGATTTCCACATTGCGGATTGCATTGATTGCATTTGCGGGTGGTAGGACCTTGTGCAGGGTCCATCCGTATCGCTACCAGTGACCGGACCCGCTTACCCTAACCCGGGGTTTTTAAAGGGTTTTTATAGCGCTGATTTTTATAAACCCGCACATTTCGGTAAGCGCTTCATTGGGTTACACATTAAACGGATAATCCATTCGATTGAGTTAATTTCGCTTACCGCTTACCAGTATCAAAACCTCCGAATGGGTTACCGCTTAAAATACCTTCAAGCAATTTTAGTTCTTAGACGAACTACGTACGACATATTTTTGGACCGTTTATAGAAACCTATAGAAACCAAAACTCGGGCGGCGCGCGCGCTTCAATCAAAGGTGAGTGCAGTGGCCTGTGGCACGAGCCGCTCGTGGCGGCATTTGTCAAAGCTTTATGAATTGCCGCCGTCGCAGCCTTGGTCCTTGATCTTTAAGCATATTTTTGCAAAAATGTTGGGTCCTTGTGATAAATTTTTGGCGTAAACTACCTTTTGTCACTTGTTTGCCTATTTATTTGTTTATTGCACGCATATTACTCGTCACTTTCTTAGTGATTTGCGAACGTTGCGCATCTCCGTAGTTATATTAGTAAGTGAAAGTTAATTTGATGAGCTAAGATTTGGTGTGACGTTTTGGTAATAAGAGACTGTAATTAATCAAGTAAAGATATTAACTGTTATTGTTATTAAAAAAAAGTACAAGTGTACATACCTACTCCCGGCTTTATTATGCCTAAACAAAAAAGTGACGCAGCTCATCGGTATTATGAATACGACGTGGCATCAAATATAAGTACCTAAAAAATAGCGGCACGCGCGGGAAGGTGGCGAAGGGGTTACCCTAACCCGAACGGTAAGCGCTTAATACCAAATCCAACAACATTCGGTAAGCGGTTACCAAAGGGATACGGTTAGGGTAACCTGGCTTGATAGGGCTATCTCATCGTTGGGTAAGCCGGTAAAGAGGTTACCGAAACGATTGGCTTACCGTATGAACGGGTAAGCCGTTCGAACGGCTTAAGCAAAGGAACGGGTTTTCCGGTCCCTGATCGCTACCACCATCTTATCCATTAACCTACCGCCAAACAGCAGTGTTCGCATTATTGTGTTCCGGTTTGGGGATAAGACAGCCGGTGAAATGACTAGCATAGAGGCATTCCGTCTTAGTCCTCAGGGTTGGTAGGGTTGGGGGCAACGCATTTGCAGTCTTAGGATTGCATTGCAGTCTTGTGAATGCGAATGTCTATGGGTCACAGTTTCCACTTACCATCAGGTGGTCTGAGTGCTCGTTTGTCTTCTCTATGCCATAAAAAAAAAAAAAAAAAACAGAGTGAGGCACGTGTTCCAACTGTCGTTCTAATTTATATGTAAAACAACGCAGCAGCGACGACAACGCACAGGCAACGCTACTCGTACCAAAGGCTCATAGAAAGCTTACTTAAGTAGAATAAAATAAATCAGGAGGTTTAATACCTTCTCGTGCCCTGGACAAGGCCACACAGACCCTGTTGTCGGTGCCCAGGAACCCGATGCTGTCATTGGAGTTGTTCCTCACCAGAGACAGCAGAATTATCTTCGACTCTTCGCCTTGGTAGCTGTCCAGAACAGTGATCTTCACGTTTGTCAGGTGAGCGTACCGGGGACGTTGCTAGAGAAGGAATAATAAATAATAATAATAATCATTTATTTCAAATTAAAAGAACAACAATATATAGTATACTAGCGACCCGCCCTCGCTTCGCTTCGGTTTATGTGAGTTTTCGGTAACACCCGTACATAAAACAAAGTTTATTATACATGAAAACCTTCCTCTTGAATCACTCTATCTATTAAAAAAAACCGCATCAAAATCCGTTGCGTAGTTTTAAAGATCTAAGCATACATAGGGACAGACAGCGGGAAGCGACTTTGTTTTATAATATGTAGTGAAAAAGCAAAACAGTCAATGATCTTAGGTCTAGGAAAAAAAAATTACATGATGTCTAAGCTAGGTGACAAAACAAAATTGAATGGATTGAACAAATTATAAACAGGAGTAACTTTAAAAAGTACGTTATTGCTTGGGCGGTCCCGTGTATCTATGCTCAATGGAAAAACATTTAATTCAGTCTTGGACAGCTCTAGGTAAAAATAAAAAAAAAACAGTAAATAGGCCATGGCTCTTTTACACGTCGGTAATATATGGTGAGTCTAGTGGTATATTGCTGGCCAAAGTTTGCGCTTACATTTGCAACTCACACTTACCCATAGTTGCGTTTCAAAACTTACACCAATAACTTGCTGGTATAAATGCGGGAAAAGACAACGAAATGAGCTTACTTTTCTCAAATAGAACATCTGCCCTGAGTAGGCAGCCAGGATAGTGACTTCTTCGGACTTGTAACCCTGCTGCATCAGATAATTAGCAAGCCGCAGCGTCATATCCGCTTCAAACGTGTTGGTACGACTTGAGCTGTCGTCTTCGCTCTGGCAAAAAAAAAACCTTTGTCTTAACTAAATATACAACGAAAACTTTAATAACAATGTTGTAATATTTATATTTTTGTGCTATAAAGAGTTATGATCTTTGTAAACATTATGATTGCAATAAAATATTGAGTATTGAGTACAGATTCATTCAAGAAGCATACAGAGAATTGCTAATCTTTGTTTTAGTAAGGCCTTGTTGTTTGATCAGTAGTTAAACTAACTAATTGATAAAATTTGAAAAAGGAATCTAAAATTTGAAGGAATCTCAAGGAAATGTGTCAAATTTTCAATTCCTTTTTCGAATTTTAACAATTAGTTAGTTTAACTACTGATTAAACAACAGGCCCTTAAGACTGTCCCTAAGAGCCGATTTCCCAGTGACGGACCGCAAACCATAAAAATTTTAGGAGGCAGCCGATATGAATTCAAACAGGGCTCTATTCGACACTGTAAAAAACAATATTGTTTTGGACAGAGGGGGTTATTATGACATAGCTATGCAGTTCATTTTACGGGGAGCGTAAAGGACAGAGTTATGACAGTTACATAACTCTGTCTTTTTCTCTCAGCGTAAAATGAATGGCACAGATAGGTCATAATAACCCCACTGTTATCGTATTGTCAACGTTTTGATAGCTCTTATTTACTTGACAGTAATAGCGGCCGAGTAAAAAACAATACAATAACAGGCCACATACGATTTGGATTTTACCGCCTAGAATAGAGGCGTAGTTCTTTGGGAATATCCACATTTTCAAAGAAAAGTTAGAGAGCACCTAGATAACTCGTTACCTAACTGGTGGATAGGCAGAAGCGGCCCGATTTCTTGGCCCGCAAGGCCGCAAGATCTCCAGACCTAGCGCCTTATTTGCTAAATAAAACTTCGCTTCAGTATTTGTAAAGTATTGAAATGAAGTTTTATTAAATAAATACTTGAGAAATTGCGTAGGCACTTCCGTTACATAAACTAGTTCTTTTGCCCGTCCCCAGACAAAAGTCTAAGGGCGTTAGGTCTAGAGATCTTGCGGGCCAAGATATCGGGCCACTTCTGCCTATCCACGAGTTAGGAAACGAGTTATGTAGGTGCTCTCGAACTTTTTTTTTAAAATGTGGATATTCTCGTTTACTTTTTATTAATGTGTTGCACATCGTTAGCAAGGTAATTAGCTAGAGAAGTTTTTAAAATAAAATGAACCCCAAAATTGTATTTAGGTTATTAATAATTGAATTTTGAAGTTGGTTTTTTTTGACACAAACAGTAAATTTGTGAAATAAAAAACCTCGTACGTCCCTTTGAGACTATCAATTAGAATAAAGACTAATAGTATTTGAACTAGCATGTATTAACAAGTTTTAAATACAACATATTTTTCTGTAACACGCATTAATAAAAAAGTTACGAACGTTTAAAGGAGGAATTTCGGAAAATTTGAGAAAAAACATTTAACAAATCATATCTCCAAAACCGTGACCCTTATGACCCTAAGTCCAAGGGCGAAAAGATAACAAATAACCCCAACAATATCCCAAAAAAAATTTACGGTCCATGTGCCGAACACCCTGTATAGACAATAAATTTTCAACGTTACCTGTTCCCGGTGTTCGTGCGTGAAGAAGAAGAGATCCCGGTCGAGGCCGCGCACGGGCGGGAAGTCCCGCACGGAGGGGTGGTCGAGCAGGTCGGGGTAGATGTGCGGGCAGATGAGCCGGGCCAGCGCGGGCCGCATGCGGTGCTGCACGCTCAGGCGGCGCGCGTGCACGGCGTTGCGCAGCATGCGCTCGAACAGCGACACCTCGAGCGCGTAGCGCCGCGCCAGGCGCACGCACGCCGCCGCCGGCCGCAGCTGCTGGTGGTCGCCTGCGCACACACCCCGCATGTAGCGCATGTAGCACATGGACCACTCTTACACATGTAGCACATGGACCACGCTACGCGCTCGAACAGCGACACCTCGAGCGCGTAGCGCCGCGCCAGGCGCACGCACGCCGCCGCCGGCCGCAGCTGCTGGTGGTCGCCTGCGCACACACCCCGCATGTAGCGCATGTAGCACATGGACCACTCTTACACATGTAGCACATGGACCACGCTACGCGCTCGAACAGCGACACCTCGAGCGCGTAGCGCCGCGCCAGGCGCACGCACGCCGCCGCCGGCCGCAGCTGCTGGTGGTCGCCTGCGCACACACCCCGCATGTAGCGCATGTAGCACATGGACCACTCTTACACATGTAGCACATGGACCACGCTACGCGCTCGAACAGCGACACCTCGAGCGCGTAGCGCCGCGCCAGGCGCACGCACGCCGCCACCGGCCGCAGCTGCTGGTGGTCGCCTGCGCACACACCCCGCATGTAGCGCATGTAGCACATGGACCACTCTTACACATGTAGCACATGGACCACGCTACGCGCTCGAACAGCGACACCTCGAGCGCGTAGCGCCGCGCCAGGCGCACGCACGCCGCCGCCGGCCGCAGCTGCTGGTGGTCGCCTGCGCACACACCCCGCATGTAGCGCATGTAGCACATGGACCACTCTTACACATGTAGCACATGGACCACGCTACGCGCTCGAACAGCGACACCTCGAGCGCGTAGCGCCGCGCCAGGCGCACGCACGCCGCCGCCGGCCGCAGCTGCTGGTGGTCGCCTGCGCACACACCCCGCATGTAGCGCATGTAGCACATGGACCACTCTTACACATGTAGCACATGGACCACGCTACGCGCTCGAACAGCGACACCTCGAGCGCGTAGCGCCGCGCCAGCCGCACGCACGCCGCCGCCGGCCGCAGCTGCTGGTGGTCGCCTGCGCACACACCCCGCATGTAGCGCATGCTCCGCACGGAGCGCATGTAGCACATGGACCACTCTTACCACATATACCATGTCAATTTTACCCATTTGACTTTTTCCCCAATTCTTGTGCTCGATGTCACACACTATGTTTAAAAATATTTACAGTTGATACATAATTTCAATTGGCACAAATATGAAGCTAAAAGTTTCGATCAATTGGTGAGTCTTGTTTTCGTTTATAAAAAAATATGTAGTGTAGGTAATAGTAAATAAATATATTTGGTTACCATAATCTGAAGGACCATTTAGCTTAACTACATACCGCGCTTTTATAATAGTTAAATCTTAGACCCACATAAATTAATTGATTGAAACCTCTGTATCACAAGACCATTGATGTAAAAAATAGTAAACATAAACCCTCTTTATCTCAAAAATGGCTGAATAGATTTTGATAAAACATGTCTAAGAAACACCACATCCAAATCGGCTCATCCGTTTAAGAGCTACGGTACCACAGGCACCCACACGCGCGCACACACACACACACACACACACGCACACGCGCACACACACACACACACACGCGCGCTCGCGCTCGCGCACACACACACACAGACTTACACGTCAAACTTATAAGCTTATAACACCCCTCTGATTTAAAAATAGAACACTGCCTCTCGAGTATTAACCGAGCAGTGGTTGAATGCTACACACCGATGAGGATGAGGTGCTGGCAGCTCTTCGTGAGTGACGTCACGATGTGCGCCTCCAGGACCTCCGCAGCCTCCTCCACCACCACTGGAAATAATAATACTGGTCAAATTCTTCTTTTTAGGTCTTTTTAAATAGACAGCATCGGCACGATAGTTCGAGAAGTTCCAATGACAGATTTTTTCTGATAATTTTTGATATGTGTAAATGAATTACAATACAGGAGTCGTGACATCCTTTGTTCTTCAGGCCTTTAATTCGGAAAATAAAATTTATGGAGTATTTATTATTCAAAGAACATATCTGACTGTAATTCTGTCTGACGTTTTGGCATCAAGCTATTCCAAAGCGTCAAGACACAGAATTACACCCAAAAAGTACTTTAAAATAAGCAACACATTGTTCTACGTATTCACATATCGCAAACAAAGATATAAACTATATTATTAAAAGGAACTTAAGAAGTAAATTATTTTTCATCACACTTGCTCGGAAAGGGTTTTATAACACGCAGGCGTTTAGGGCAGTTATAGCCTACTTAGCTCCCGCGGGAGTTATAGATTTTCACAACTCCCTAGGGAGTTATGAGTTTAGTTTTAAAATATAGAATCCACTTGTACATCATTTCAGACCAAGGAGGTGTAAAATCAGCCAAGGTTTATTTCCTATATTCAAAACTTGGCTACAAACCAATTTTACTGTTTAATTAAACTTATACGGCACATTTGTCTGCATTATATTTCTATTTTACCATTATTTCAGAGACATTCGCAATTATTTTATTAAATTTCATTTTGAAAATTTGTACAATCTGGCAGAATGGCCTGTATTTGTCAAGTTTAAATAAAAGCAATTCTAAGCATTATCTGTGGAAGACTAAAAAAAAGTTGTCAAACTCTTTTAGCTTAGCGAATCGAGTTCGTTTAATTTTGTTTGATTGTTGTTTCCGAAGCGTATTTTGTTTAAAGGTACGAAAAAAACAAACTAAATATGACTTCCTCATCGGAAGAATCGGTAGTGACATCAACACCACCTGATTTGTTAAATGCGGCTCAACTACTCAACAATGATTTGCTGCCAGCGAAATCTAAAGAAAAGGTTTTTTTTTCTATTTGTTTTTTATTTCCTCGCTAATGTGATGAAAATCATTGTGTGTATCATGGGCAGTAAGGAGATCGCAAACTCGAGTCATTAAAAGCCCTCCGCCTTCGGCGTCGGGCTTCTAATAGTCTCTCGTTAGCAATCCTCTTCTTACCGCCCTTGATGCACAATGTACTATTTCATGTCTCATACTCTGAAAGAAGGCCATTGTTTACCTTAGAAGCGGGTTGAAAGTGATACATGTCCACTCTAGGGAAGAAAAGTAATTGCATGTTTAAAGCAGCGACCAAACCAATGCTTAAAAAACGGTGACGGTACGGAATCGCAGTGACGCGTCGTATTAGCACCGTTTTTGACGCACGCTCCCCACACCGCTGCTTAACGTTGCGAATATCACGGCACGTCAAAATTGACGCCATGTTATTACTATGACACATTCTTTTGTTTACGCACCGTCTGTGAATTTTGAGCACCGGTGTGGAGAGCATGCGTCAAAAACGGTGCTAATACGACGCGTCACTGCGATTTCGTACCGACACCGTTTTTTAAGCATTGGTGTGGTCGCTGCTTAAAGAAAGTACCAGGAGCGCAGCGGTAATTAGAAGGTAAGGGCGCACACGACACAGCGCGAATGTCTCCCACACGTCACAGTACTTTAATCTTTATGCACTCCTAGTATTTGACGTTATAATTTGTTTCTCAAAAATTTTATAAACCTTTTTTACTTTCCTCATAATCGAAATGTAAAGTAGAGTGTTTAACTCGGGCGAAAGAATCAACTCCACCCTCGAACTATAGGCGCACTCGCTATATCTCTGGCTGCAATTGATCACTTTCATTTCTTGTTTAACAATCTACTATTCATTATGCGTAATATTGTTTTGTAAAAGAAGTACCACAGTACCAATTCGTGGTGATATTTCCACCAAAAGTTTCCTCAGGCGAGAGGCTCCGCTTGTGGTCATGCCCACGATCTGCGTCCGCTTGAGCACGGCGAGGTCCACCATCATCCTGGCCTCTTCGTAAGCCTCAGCAGTAGACTGTAGCTTACTCTAAAATAAAAGCATGAACATTCTGACAGGTTACCTTAAAAGTTTACAATCTAGAATTTAAGTGAATACTGCGCATGTCCATAACCTTTAGTTTATTATCGATATGATTAATATAGCTTTAACCCTACAATGCATACAGTGACAGATATGTCACAACCAGTTTAATCGTTAGTAGTTAAAAATAATGTAAAGGCAGCGACATCTTTTTTGTATAAAAGCAAACCTAGAGGGCACTATATAAGTGTAACACAGTAACAATCCACTAGATGGCATTGTACTTGAAATTACCAAGGGATTTATACAAAATGTTGCTGTTCTCCGTGAACAATGGATTTATTTCATTTACATATTGCAATAAAAAAAAAATATATAATCAAAAATCGAAGAAAAAAATATTTTTATGTGTGAATATCTTTGCGTAAGTATGCTGTAAATATTATATACTGTCAATGATAATCTATACGCCTATACACAGTTTTTTCCAAACGTTCCAGATCTGTCACACCATGCATCGACGGCATGTCCAAACGTTCCATATATGTCACTGCATGCAGTAATTTTATGGATTTTTCATAGTACATGAAATATTTTACTGTCACATAATGTGAAAAATGTGAAAATACTAAGAGAAATTTGTTCATACAAATACAACAATTATTTCTAAAAGTTTAGAGTGTAATGAAGTATAAATTAAGAAATTGTTCCATAATAATACGATAATGTAACCCAAACCTTATATCATGGTGTGCCATAAAACGGTTTATTTACATATCATGCGAGAAATACTAATAAAAATGGTTTAAATAATGGAAACTAATACTATTTCTCTAAGTTAAGAGTCTACAGAAGTTTAAATTAAAAATTGAATTCATAATTAAATATCAGTGTAACCGACACCTAATTGCATGGTGTACCACATATGGAACGGATTAAAAAAAGTTAATTTCTCCTGAAATATTACTTATATATTTTTTTCATTATTTTTTCTCTTAACTAAGCCCTAAATAAAACCACATATATTTTTTTCACACAAATAAAAAAACTCATGCATTGTAGGGTTAAAACTGCGCCGAGCGTACGCCGGATGTACAGTGGCGCCCTCATTACTTTTATTGTGTTTTGTAATAAACTAAAATATTTTCGTGAAATTGAACGGTAAGTTTTTGTACTACAAATGAAAACACAACTTATAGGGTATATCACATAGTTTAATAACAATTCACCTTCGAGTTATCAACTTAACGGAAAAAAGAGGCCACGTTTTTCCGTTAAGCTGACTACTCAAAGGGTAATTGTTATTAAAGTTTGTTACGTATTCCATAAATTGCGTTCTTACTTGTACTACAAAAACGTATCGTCTGATTTCAAGAAAAATCTTTAGTTGATTAGAAAACAAAATAATAGAAATGAGGGCGCCACTGGACGCTCGACGTTTGCTCGGTGCAGTCTTAAACTAAGTACGATTAGTGGACTAGAGCTCCGAAGAGTTAACGACGAATTTTACACGAAAAAGATAGAATTCTTACTTCCAAAGCTTTTATTTCTTTTCGCACATCTTGCATAGCGATTTCTGCCCATTTGAAGTACAACGTCCAGCGCTCTATGGCTGGAACGGTAGACATGTCTCGCACTTCTCTTAGGTTGATTCTTGGTGTACGGGAGCGGCATGGCTGCATCTCCTGAAATATTTTATAAAGAAAATGATTAACTAAGTAGTCGCATTATTATATATTTTCTATCACGAACACCTTGGTCCGGTTTACATAACCTAATATCTAGATGGTTGAGCTAGCCAGAAAACTTTACATAGATAGACAATGACATTTATCGTTGAAAAACTTGTTAAAACGTATCACACAGATAAAAAAAACTCACTTTGAAAATGTTGATATGGGAGTGCAGATAACGTAGACGTTCTTGCATCTCTTCTTGATCTTTCGGAGGGAGGGCTTTAGTCTCGCTTTTAGAAATCCGTTTCAAAAGGCCTGTATATTCTTCTATAGCATCAGTCGAGGAGAAAGATGTTTTGACAAAATCGAACCCTCTCTTTTCACTTGGAATATCATCATCGTCCAGATCATCATATAATAAGCCGTGTCTTTCGAATTCATCCTCATCAATATCTTCATTGCTAATTTCTTCTTCTTCTTGATCTTGTTCTTCTAATAGAGGATCGAATTCAATATAGTTTGCTGTTTCAAACAACCAATGTTTCAATGGATCCGCAACGTTAAATCCTCTGTAAAACTGTTCTAGTATTCTACTATCCTCGACAAACGCAGCAACACATTTGTAAGTCAAGACTCCCGTATGCAAAGAATTGATGCGCGCATGGGCATATTCTAATGCACCGATTTCCAGTTTAAGATTAATTCTCCTTTCATGGAAATATTTACTGTCATTTTTGCGTCTCAAATTATTTATGTTGAAAGGTTCCAATTCGGCATTCCGCGATCTCCCTCCGATGCGAACCATGGAGTGCGTCACAGGCAACAGTGCTGCCAAGAACTGATCCAAGGCGTGATTGGTATAGCATATGACTAAGAGTCGGCACTTCCCTGGTGGGAACGGTACATTTTTTAGAAGAGTTTCAGCGATTTTTACTCCAATGAAAGTCTTCCCTGTCCCGGGTGGTCCCTGGATGACGGCGAACTCGTGCGTGAGAGCTAGTTTAAAAGCATCATACTGAGAGCTGTTTAAACCCAAAGTCGTCTGTGATGGCCAAGTGTCTCCTCGCAGGACAGTGAAAGCTCGTTCTCCGTCATCCTTAGTTCTCACAGTGTATCTTGTATCGGCAGTCAAGTAAGCTGGTACTTCAGGTACTTTCTGCAGGAATATGAGATAATAATGACTTATACGGTGTTTTAGGCTACTTGTTAAGTAATTTTTACGAAATTATTAATTCTGGGAAGCGATATTCCTTTCCACATTTTTTCCGATTCTTAATTTTACCCCGGTCGGTTTTATTACCACCGCTTTTGTTCTCGTTCGAATTTAGTACCTTGTCGCATTTTTCCCCGATCGATTTCTATCCCAGTCCCAGTTTATCCCAAAAGTAATTACATCGTAAAGGTGGGTTTAGGTTATGTTAGTCTTGCAGGAGGCCCGGAGTGCCAAATAATCCGGAAATAGGAGATCCGCGACAACGCAGCTTCGTAGCCTATGTCAAATTTGATTTTTGGAATCGGCGGAACACGTGAACACTAGTGAAAATATGATGCTACGAAAAGAAGCGACTGGACAAAAATATCAAGGGGAAAAACTACGAATGTGGAAATAAACAGCCGGGAAAATGGCGACTGGAAATATAGCATTCGGGAAAAAACGCGAAAAGAAAATTATCTTCTAAGAAAAAATGCGTTCAGGAAAATCATGTAATAGTAAATCGTGCTATCAACGGCGGTTTTAATTTTTGTGTGATTATTTTCTTCTGCCAGTCGTAAATGACCTGTAAACGATTGTGACACGATCCTGTGTTTAAACTTCGAATACTGGTCCTACTTTATTATTTAACAAGAGCCCGTTACTCCCCCCTATAAGTCAGTGAGTCAGTTTTGACTTTTATATAAATAGATTATTGTTTCTTTTCATCACCAAGTTTATTTAGGCCCTCGTAATAGTAGTATAGAAGTGGGTACTCACTTGTACATTGATGATGTAGTTGCTCATCGCGAGGTGCTCTGGAAAATTGGGATCCTGAAGTGCCTTAAGAACATGGTAGTACGGCTCAAAGTACACCTCACATTCTATCATGGTGTATAAAAAGTCGTTGTAAAGATTAGCTTCCTCTGAAGCGTCAATATTAACGATTTTGACAGGTAGCTGCAAACATCAAAAAATTACGGTAAAGTCCCCCACTGCCCACTGAAAAAAAACAGTATGAAAAACCGAAAAAACATGAGCTGCTGCTTTTGACCATACGTCATAAGCGAAATGGTAATTGTTACTGGTCCAAAAACAGTTAAACCCTGCGGTAAAATTTTACTGTCTGACAGTAAATTGAAATGTGTATAGGATTGTCAGTATTATAAATTAATTAAATAGTAAGTCTGATACTGTTTTTCAAGGACTTTTTGTGATCAGTTACTGTAAATTTATTTTGCTCTACAAATCTATTTTGTTTTTTTTTCAGAGACCTTTTCATTTGAACCACAACAAAAGGAGCGAACATTATGATATCCAGTATAGCATAGAGGTCCAGTCCCACTACTTCATTTTTCAACTTGACTGGCAGGACTGGTAGATTGAAAACACCATAATGTACTCACAGAATATCGTATAAACCAACAGTTCAAGGAATAACTATGAGGGTTATTTGTGCTGTTTCGAAAAGGAGTTTGAATTAAAAATATTTAGTATTGATTTCAAATTCAGTGTTAACAAGGACAAATCATATTATACCTTCGTTTTTTTGAAAAAAGTTGTTTTTGCATGGTTTGTGCTTCACATACCGCAAATTTGAACCTTTTTTAATGTTTTTATTAACCAAAGAGCGCCCGCGACTTCGTACGCGTACAGTTAAGGTTCGCTCTAGTCCCTATATTTTAACCCCATAGGGGATGAATTTCCAAAAATCCCATCTTAGTGCAACCCAAGGATATCCAAGGAACATTCCCTCCGAATTTAAAGTCCCTATAGTGTATACTTTAAGGCATTTAAAAAAATGTAAACAAAACTACCACGTGATATAGTTCGTCAGCCAATAGAAGTAGACAGTGTTCTGCTTCTATTGGCTGCCGTCAAAGTCGTCGAACGTCAAAGCTCGATAAAATAGTTTTGATTGGTTGTTTAACAAAGTCACGTGATTTGGAATGTTTAAATTTTTTTAAATACCTAAAAGTATAAAAAAAGTATAAAAAAAGTAACAGTAAAAGTAAAAGTAAGTAGTAGTAAGTAGTTTTTTAAAGTATAGGTCCAG
Organism: Acleris laterana; assembly: GCA_963966035.1. Lineage (NCBI taxonomy): Eukaryota > Metazoa > Arthropoda > Insecta > Lepidoptera > Tortricidae > Acleris > Acleris laterana. Next base: position 2,057,511 of record OZ014443.1, read on the forward strand.
GTTTCAACTGTGCGTTGATATAACATTGCTAGATCAAAACAATATCAACTCAAAATTTTAGTTTTACTAAAGTTGATTTTGAAATACAGTTGTATTTTGAGTTACTACTGTTTTGACCTAGCAGTGCGATATGTCAGTCAGTCACTCAGTGAGTTTCTCCTTGTACATATTTAGATAAGAGTTCCATACCTGTCCCTTGCTCAGGTACTTCTCGTCCCGCTCCACCACGGTCCCGATGAGGAAGCTGCGGCAGTGGTCCCTGGTGAACAGCACGAGGGACCCGAACAACAGCCGCTTGCTTTGCGCCAGCTTCATCTTGGTGAAGCGCTTCGTTGTTTTCTCGTCGAATTGCACCGTCGACCCAATCTTTTGTTTGGATATAAACGCCTCTAGAAACTTCACGTTGTTATACACGCTGGAACAAATACAAACTTATATAAATAAACTAGCGACCCGCCCTCGCTTCGCTTCGGTTTATGTGAGTTTTCTGTAACACCCGTACATGAAACAGGATTTATTATACATATAAACCTTCCTCTTGAAAATCTATATCTATTAATAAAAACCGCATCAAAATCCGTTGCGTAGTTTTAAAGATCTAAGCATACATAGGGACAGACAGCGTGAAGCGACTTTGTTTTATACTATGTAGTGATAAGAAAGATGAACAAGAAAGCATAAAAATCACAGGAGTTAAACTAGTAAACCAGTTATGACATGGATGCCTTCAAGAGAAGAGCTTTCATTTCCCTAATTTGCCGGAACTCTTCTTAAGTTGCCGGTGTTTATATGCGTGGTGGGGAGTTCCCATGAAACCAACCCGCATCGTTTGCCTCACGCTCTTATAAAAACCGGGCAAGAGCATGTCGGACCATGCTCAGTGTAGGGTTCCGAAGCCGTAACGACAAACAAAAAAAACTATCTAAAAAATCAACATGTATGAAACAATTTTCTATTTAAAGTTATTTGGCGCTGTCTTAGATGATTTTTAGTAGGTATAAACCCGTTAATCGCCTGTATCTCAGGAACTAATCATGTCTACTTAGCCGTGATAGTTTTCCTTCCTTTAGTACTTGTAGTTTTGGCTGTAGGGGGGGGGACACTTGACTCTAACAAAAAATAGCGCTTTAAAGCTTAATATTTCATAAACAGATCTCTTAATCGAAAAATTGTTTCCATAAACCCGCAATATTTTTGAAAGACCTATCCAACGACACCCCACACTATGGGGTAGGCAAGAAAAAAAAAAGACATCCCCACGTTACGAGTAGGGGAGGTGCATTAAAAAAATATATTTTTCAAAATTTTATTTTACCACTTTGTTGGCGTGACTAATATGTACATTCATGCCAAATTACAGCTTTCTAGTACTATGAGTCTCTGAGCTAGACTGGGGACGGACGGACGGACGGACGGACATGGCGAAACTATAAGGGTTCCTAGTTTGACTACGGAACCCTAAAAAAACGAGTCTTTTTCGATGGAAACTGATTGCCGTGTCGAAGCACGTCCTACAAAAAAATACCTGCATTTTGGAAAATAATTGACGCAGCGAGAGCTCAAGCAGCGCGGTCTGGCAGGTTCCGTTACTAAAAACGCCTTCTTTTGGAACGCCGTCGAGTCTAGTAAGATGAATAAAGACTCTAGTATATAGGAAACGCACGCGTTTACGGCTTATGCTATAGCAATAGTTTCCAAGCACTTTTGAACACGGCGTTTCTGAGACGTTTTCATCATCATCATCATCGTCATCGTCGTCATCGTCGTCATAGTCGTCATCGTCATCATCGTCATCATCGTTATCATCGTCATCATCATCATCGTCGTCATCATCGTCATCATCATCATCACATCTTCCAGGGTTCTTGCCTTACTTACTGGTCTCGCTGGGTATTTTTTGACACCAATTTTACGTACTCTAAGTCAAGAGATTTATTTTTAATACTTACCGTATATTGTCGTACTTGTTTTTCTTCGGTTGTAGAATGTACTGATCTGAAAATAAAACAACATAATGGTTAAAACTTATTCCTACGTCAACTACAAAACAAAATACTATATTTTTTTTCATTTCTAAAGTGCACCATGCGTCCTGCTTGCACGGTACTCACGGATGCCGTCCCGCAGCGGGCCGAAGCAATCCTCCCGCAACAGCCTAACTTGGTCCTAATCCACATTTTGTCTCTAACCCTGGCTTTGAAACCCCTGACCATGCGTCCTGCTTGCGCGGTACTCACGGATGCCGTCCCGCAGCGGGCCGAAGTAGTCCTCCCGCAACAGCCTAGCCTGGTCCTAATCCACATTTTGTCTCTAACCCTGGCTTTGAAACCCCTGACCATGCGTCCTGCTTGCGCGGTACTCACGGATGCCGTCCCGCAGCGGGCCGAAGTAGTCCTCCCGCAACAGCCTAGCCTGGTCCTAATCCACATTTTGTCTCTAACCCTGGCTTTGAAACCCCTGACCATGCGTCCTGCTTGCGCGGTACTCACGGATGCCGTCCCGCAGCGGGACGAAGTAGTCCTCCCGCAACAGCCTAGCCTGGTCCTAATCCACATTTTGTCTCTAACCCTGGCTTTGAAACCCCTGACCATGCGTCCTGCTTGCGCGGTACTCACGGATGCCGTCCCGCAGCGGGCTGAAGCAACAGCCTAACCTGGCGCCAAACCACATTCTCTCACTCTAACCCTGGCTTTGCAGCCTCGGATCATGCATCCTGCTTGCGCGGTACTCACGGATGCCGTCCCGCAGCGGGCCGAAGCAGTCCTCCCGCAACAGCCGGAACTGCACGTCCAGGTAGTGCTCCTTGTCTTGGTAGGAGCCGTCCACGACGTTCGCTCGCAGGAACGGCTGGCTGTTCACCAGCTCCTCGGGAGTCGGCAGGATAGTCAGCTCGCGGAAACTCTCGGGGGGCTCACCGGGATCAGTTTCTATTTTTCTATGTACTTTTTCCTGCTAAAAAAACACGTTTGTCACAGTAAAAAAAGGTTTTAGTCTATTAGGTTTAAGTCTGCTTTAGGTATTATTCTAGTAAGTGTTGCAAAGTAGTGATTAATCCTTAGCCATATTTTAAAATACGAGACGGTGCCATAACATCCGAAAGTGAGTAGTCGCAAAAAGTCCCATGGAATGATCTATATTATAAAAATGGCTGAAGCTCTAGTGCAAAAACTGGCCCAGAAATATCATATTTAATTCTAGTCGACGGAGTATTGAAAAATGAATACCGTTTGTTGCTCTTCTTCACAAGTTTTTAGGCTCTCCCGAATCCTGGTCATCCTCACTGCATAGTCCTCAGGCAATTCAAATCCGTGTTTCATTCGTAGGCCATCTAGGCAGCTTTTAGTAACAGCTTCAATCAGTGACCCACACTTGTGAACCGCGGTAGATGGTGAAACGTTGATGATACACTCGCAAAACGTCATGAAATTACCCCAAAACTCAATTTCTTTCGTCCAGTAATACTTGTTGTAAAACTTATCCTGATTGCCAGCGTATGGTAGCTGCATCATGTACAGTTGCAAATGGTCAACGAATTTCGAGTTGCAAAAATCAAGGAGAAGCAACTTTTTTGATTCCTCGAATGAGGTCTTCCATACGTTCGTGACCAGGGTCATCATTAACGCGAAGACATCTTGTTTTTTCTTTTCGACCGGTGTTTCTAAGAGATGCCTGAATAGAGTTTTATTTCGGTTGATCCTCTCTATTATCTCCACGCCTTCGAGCTGAGATATCACCTCTAATTCCCGAAACCCCAGAGTCCTCTCTCGCCTGGGATTCCCCTGGTGGTTGTTCTCTGGGCGATTATGCCGTGCGTTGTGGTTATTGTGTTGCTGATTAGTAGGGTGATCAATGTGTTGATAATTTGCTCCTATTTGCTGCAATAAATGTGGATCGTACTGAAAAGAAGCCAATTCTCTCGTTCTTTCTTCGCGTTCGGGACCCGCTGAAACCAAGTACGGAAACCATGAAAAATAGTAATCGGTAAAGAAAGATATCGAGCGATATCCACAATAACGGAGGTTGCAAGGATAATTAAGGAGAGTAGAACCTACTGATATTATTAATGCGAAAGTTTGTGTGTGTGTGAATTTGAAATGGAGGTAGGTTGTATCCTGGATTATCTCATAGGCTGCTTTTCATCCCGGAAAAAAATAAGTTCCCCCCGAGAGAATAACGAGAATAGAAATCTACGCGAACGAAATCACGCGCAGACGTTACGACTTGGAGGGATTGATTTGAGTTTCTAAAATGATTTTCGACATTATATCCAAAAGCGAATATCTAATTTTACCCATACCCTTAGCACAAGCCTAGAGCTTATTTTTTGGGACTAGGTCAATTGGCGTGACGTTAGTCTCCGGTTTTTTTTATTATTATTTACTAGCGACCCGCCCTCGCTTCGCTTCGGTTTATGTGAGTTTTCGGTAACACCCGTACATAAAACAAAGTTTATTATACATGCAAACCTTCCTCTTGAATCACTCTATCTATTAAAAAAAACCGCATCAAAATCCGTTGCGTAGTTTTAAAGATCTAAGCATACATAGGGACAGACAGCGGGAAGAGACTTTGTTTTATAATAATGTAGTAATTGTGTGAAAAAATATGGTACCTACCTGCATGGTAGATGAATCTTACACTCACATTTATCACGCTGGTGTGGGTGGCATCGGCCGCGCGGGGGCTGGCTGGCCGCGCGAGGCCCGCGACCCCCGTGACCCCCGCGAGCCCCACGAGCCCCGCGAGCCCCCTGCGACCCGGCGGCCGCGCCCCGTCCTCCATCCGGCGGACGCCGCCGATTCCTATGGTTGTCATCCTGACGCCTTGGCCCATCGCGCCATGAACCTATGACCAAAATCGAGGATATTTTAACCTCCTGAACGCCTTACGTCGAATACACACGTGTGTTGGTCCGTTTGCCGCGCACTTCAAATGCGCTGCAGGCAGTGGGTGTTCGTATTTATAATAAATTACATGGATATTAAGAATTCCTATGACTGTACCTACTGTTTTTTTATCATTTGCTTATAATCAATGATAACCTTTAAATACTGCAGAGAAATGTAAACCAAATGTGTCCCTCGACACAAACTAAGGCGCACACGTACACGCGCCATTGCTCCGGGGAATCCCCCGAAGTTCAAATGCACTAGGTTTCATACCTAGGTTTAAGAATTACAGATATTTAGTTAATAGGTAAGTACCTAAGTTAATAGCTTACCAGGCCCTCCACCATCCATTGTAGTGGAGTACTCAAGCTCACTGTAGTGTATCTGAAACATAATTTTTTTTTTACTACACACTAGCTGTTGCCTGCGACTCCGTCCGCCGAGAAGTCTTGTAAAAGGTGCCCCACGTCCTTTTAAGGGCCCGTTCAGACGGACAGCGTAGGCTTAGTAAGAGGGTCCCGTTGGCACCCATTAGGTACGGAACCCTCACGGTAATTTTAAATAAATATCAGGGGTAATCTCATAACAATTGACCTAGTCCCAAACTAAGCTCTGTGCCTGTGTGTAAAGATAAAGTTCATATTATTCACATATCACTTTATTATTATCTAATCTGTGTTATGGGTACTAGACAACGAATAACGTAGTTAGTACTTATGCTTTGCTTATGCAACAGAAATAGGCACATAGAAAACATCCAAGACTCAGGAAAAAGTACTCGTGCTCAATACACAATCTTACTACATACCGGAAATCAAACCCGGGCCCGTATCTAAAAAAGCGTTGTGGTTTCGATGAAATGCTACAATCGATGAAGTGAAATTCGTTAAATCTATGGGTTTACCATTTTGCACAATTTTTTTCCCCAAAACGAAGATGATATTCGAAATGAAATACAATTGTACAATCTAAAAATAAATAATAACTAAGCAGTCGGTAAAAAAACGTGTAAAAAGTAAAAAATAATAAGTATTGGCCCTATAGGTTTAATTATAGTAGGTATTAATATTTTGATTCAAACGTGTCGCCACGTGTCGGGTACCTACCGCTAAGTGGCTGGGGTATTTTATACTATTTAATTTACTTAGCAGTCCCCCGACGTTTCGACGCTTGAATCAAAATATTAATACCTACTATAATTAAACTTATAGGGCCAATACTTATATTTTTTTACTTTTTAGACGTTTTTTTACCGACTGCTTAGAGTCGGGGGTTTTTTAAATTTATAATTTAACTAGCGACCCGCCCTCGCTTCGCTTCGGTTTATGTGTTTTCGGTAACACCCGTACATAAAACAAAGTTTATTATACATGAAAACCTTCCTCTTGAATCACTGTATCTATTAAAAAAAACCGCATCAAAATCCGTTGCGTAGTTTTAAAGATCTAAGCATACATAGGGACAGACAGCGGGAAGCGACTTTGTTTTATAATAGGTATATGTAGTGATTTTTATTTCACGCTTTTTAAACTTTAAAGCTCAATATCTCAAAAACGGCTGAACCGATTTTGATAAAACATGTCTAAGAACCAGGGACCCGACCACCCATTCCCCGATAAAAGCCGTTAAAAGAATTACCTCTCGAAGTATACACCACTAAAAGAATAACCCTTTTGGAAGGAATGTATGACTTTGTAATTTGATAAACTAACCATTCACATAAGGGAAACCTAAACAGCTGAAGCTCTCTCTTCTCTCGTATTGCATAACCAAATATAAGGGTAACCCTTAAAAATAGCGCTTTAAAACCAATTGAGCAGCTTTTTATAAGGGTAACCCTTATAAAAATCCATTCGAAATCCCTTGAATGGGATAGCGAACCGGCTCCTGCTTTTAATTTGTAATATTTACAGTAATTGTATTATAAATAATATTTAAAGTAGCCTTTCAAAGGCCTTTCCATTGAAATAGGTAGCCCAGTGGTAACCCATTCCAATTGACCGCCCATACGATTGACTTTCCCTTATCGAACGATGAACTCAACGATAAGGCTAGCCCTTTAAAATTGGTAATTCGTAAGTAATTCTCCTTGATGTCCCTATGAAAGGGTTTCCCTAACGTTTTAGCGCTTAATATAAAACTTTCCCTTTTGTGGAAGATGTGTGCGACAAGGAAAAAATATAAATCCTTATTCCAAGTGGGGAGCTGCTTTGCTCAGTAAAGTTAGGTATTGGTTTAGTTGGCGACTTGGCGTTTCGCAGTGCAGAAAAGCAGGCTTGACACTAGAATGGGTAAGTGCCGAAATACGTACCTACTTAGTTAAATATTGTCATGATACTCATGATACTACTTTTTTGATTTGGATCCTGTATTTTTTGTCAATTGTTTCGTAATATGTAATCAGAGTATTTTTGTTTTGCTAATTCGCGTTTTGACAATTAATTTTCTTATTAATTAAGTAGGTAAGTAAGTATTTATGTTTTTACAAAAAGTAGGTATTTATACTTACATTATCAAATGTTAATTGATCTATTTACGGTTTGTTTCAGATTTCAAACAAAGTTTAATTAAGAATGAAGTTGAAAGTCAGTCCCTCCTACCAGCAAAGAGAAAATTCTATGGCAGTAAGTACCTAAACATAAATTCTATGATGTGATACCAATGAGCTATGCGTAGTAGCCGGACACACCTAATACTTCAAATATATTATTTTCCGGTTAATAATAATTTGTCCAAGTTTTCATTTTACGAAAGCTATGTTATTTTATTTGATCTATTTTAGAATAAATGCGTAATTTAATTACTACAAGTAGGTTACGTTACTTTGATTTATAAGTGATATCAAAAATAAAGTCTTCTTGCAAAACATTTCATTCGGAATTATGAAAAATCGTGTTTTTGATCAATTCGGAACCATGTAGTTGATGTAATGTAGGTTAAATAGGTACTCGAAGTAGCCACTAGTAGGTATAGGTTTCCGTCACAATACATTCTAGATAGATACCGCATGTTGCCATGTTCATATTATAAATACTAACTAAGTACTATTATAATATTATACATATATAATTAATTATTCAAATTGTGAACTCTGTCTGTCTGTTACATTTTTATGCCAAAACCAAAACACCGATTTCGATGAAATTTGGAATGTAACTTTCTAGCATAAACCTAGGAGAAACGAAAGTTGTGAGGGTAATGCATGTTTGTATGTTTGCTACTTACTGCTCCTTTGCGACTCTAGCTGATTTTTTTGTAATTTTCAGATAAAGCAGAAAATTCAGTTGACATGTTTGATACGCAATACAGTCAAGATTGGGAAGATAATGAATTATATTCCCAAAATAATGCAACTCGTACGGTTAAATGCAAGGAAACAAATACGGATGCAGCTTCACCAACAAAAAATAGTAACAATGCTGAAGAAAGCGCCATAGTATACTCTGTTTCTGTAGGAACCCAAAGCGAGTTTATGGAGGCCGCAAACAACTTAAGAGAAGCGAACACAGAATTTGGCCGATTTGTTGCTCGTGAATTGTCAAATGTTCCAATTATAAAACGGCGACAAATTATGTGGCAAATAATCCGAATTTTTGAACATGGCTCAGTTTGATTTATTTTGCTTATGAAACAATTAACTAGGCATAGGCTTGTATCATTTTTCAATAGTTAATAAATGAAACACATATAAAAATATTGGTATTCGTTTTATTTACTTAAAAACTTAAATTTTTTGAAGCTTGAAGGTTTTTTGAAATATTTTCATACAGCTTCAGCATAGATATAAAAAAACATAGCTATTATAGAAAAAAAACTTTTTTTTACAAACTTCAGGCATAGTTGGCTTATTTCAGGGAATCAACCCTGTCAAATAAAGTTGAAAAATAAAAGGATTTTCTTACAAAAAATAAACGATATCGCACCCACACATAAATGTATAAAAAACCCCCGACTCAAAACGGGCGTCGCCACGTCAGTGACCACTAAGTAGATGGGGTTTTTTTTTATTTTTTTATTTCACGCTTTTTAATCTTTTTCAAATAAACAATCTGACTTTAGCTAGCAACGTCTCTTTAACGACATGAAATTAATTAGGGGTTTATTAAGTTAGTTATTACTCATAAATAAAAAGAGGGGTGTTAGTTTATAACGTGTATCTCTATGTCTGTATCTGAGTGTCTGTTTGTGGCATCGTAGCTCCCAAACGGATGAACCGATTTGGATGCGGTTTTTGAAATGCGGTATTTGAAAGCAGGTTTTCTAGCGGTGGTTTTTAGCAAAATTTCATGAAAATTGTTTCGGCCGTTTAAGAGATCAGCTCATGTGGCGCCGTTAAATCGGGGGCTTTTAACCTCTAAAACCTCTATATCTCAAAAACGGCTAAACTGATTTTAATAAAACATGTCTCAGAACCACCGCCAAAAGACCTGCTTTCAAATAAAATTAAACTGCATCGAAATCGGGTCATCCGTTTAAGAGCTACGGTGCCACAGACAGACACACACACAGACACGCACGCACGCTCACACGCACGCACTCTCTCACACACACACACACACGCGCGCGCGCGCGCGCGCACACACGCACACATACACACAGACACACGGCGGCGGGGGTTAAAAAAGGGGCTAACTTCGGTACCGACTGTTAAAAAATTACTAACCCATCAAAAATATACAATTGTAAGAAAGGGATGGACACTTATTTCAAAGAACGTATCACTTCGCAGAATTTTCGAAGCAATTATCTACTGATCTCGTGTTGATTTTAGGGTAAAAAACTATGTTTATAACAAACACCTAATAAATTCACAAAGTTTTAGGCGAGATGTAATAATATAAAAAGCGAAAACTTTAAATCGCCCGTTAATTTTTTTACGACTGATATTTTTTATTTTGTTGAATAGTATCTAAAGATTACTACAACATAGCACTGCTTAAAAATTACCACAAAAAAAAACATATTATGTAGTGCAACATTTTTACGGACGTGCGCGCACCACTGTGATGTAATGACGTCACTCCAGCAAGATGGCGGCGCCCGGCGCCCGCGCTCTACGAACTACGGTCTAGTCGGTATATTTGATGGCAAAGCGAATTCCACGCGAATGCGATGAGGAGCGACGCGGCGCGAAAGAAACAAACAGTCTACAGGGTATTTTAAGTGTCCTACGTCCTACGTGACCAATAAAGGCGCCTGCTCTTATTAAAATGACAATAATATATTATAATAAGTAATTTTTTTAGACGTTCCAAATGGCTACGCTTGTGAAAAACCATTTGACGCTATGGATATTTTACAGGGATCGCATCACAAAACGCTTAAGACTGCCAATTCCAAGATATCGATTTTGAAAGCAATTAGTCGAAATAACTCAAAAGTTCTATATGGCGCCGACTTTTCCTCAATCTGTCAACGGATTCGTTATCAGAGGCCACACAGATCCTCAGATATCGAATTTGGAAACAATCAGTCGAATACCTACAAAGATCAAAATGGCGGCTACTTTTTTTCAAACTGTCAACCAGACCTTTATAACGTTATATTTCGTTAGTGCTCAAAATTCCGTTTAAATATATCGATATTTTTTCTTAACGTTATGCTACACCGTAATGAAATCCTAATAACGTTATACTTAAATAACGTTATAATAACGTTATGAAACTTATGAACTACGCGCTGTTGCCGCTCCTCGGGTAGGCATTTTGCGTAACTGGCCGACTGGCGCGTGCACCGGCGCGCTGGATTCATGCATTGCGCGACGTTGCCAGATATAAGATATAACCATTTTCTTGTCGTCTTATCTGCTTACCGTCCAGGGGTGTTATTCTCTCAAAAAATAGTCTGTAAGTAGGTATGAATATTTGGATACAAGCGTCGTCGCCACGTTGGGTATTTTATAAGGGCTAAGTAGTTGGGGTTTTTTATATTATTTAGTTTACTTAGCGGTCCCCCGACGTGTCGACGCTTGAATCAAAATATTAATAAGTACCTACTTATAATTAAACTTAAAATAGGGCCAATACTCCTTGTTTTTTACTTTTTAGAGGTTTTCCTTTACAGACTATTTTGAGTGGGGGGTTTTTTAATGTTTTATTTATTTTTTTATTTCACGCTTTTTAAACTTTTTCAAATTAACAATATGACTTTAGCTAGCAACGTCTCTTTAAAAACATAAAATGAATAATAGGGGGCTAATAAGTAATAAATAAAAAGAGGGGTGTTAGTTTATAACGGGCATCATAGCTCCCAAACGGATGAACCGATTTGGATGCGGTTCTTTTTATTTGAAAGCAAGTTTTCTAGCGGGGGTTTAAAGCAAAATCTCAAAAAGGGCTGAACCAATTTTGATAAAACATGGCTAAGAACCACCGACAAGAAACCTGCATTAATATAAAAAAAAACCGCATCCAAATCGGTTTATCCGTTTAAGAACTACAGTGCCACACACACACACACACACACACACACACACACACACACACACACACACGCACGCACGCACGCACGCACGCACGCACGCACGCACGCACGCACGCACGCACGCACGCACGCACTCACGCACGCACGCACGCACGCACGCACTTTTTGCGTTAAAAACAACGGACGGTCGGACGAACGAGTGAATGTCCAAGCGGCGAGTTTAAGTAGTCCCGTCAGTGCGAACAAAACATATTTTAGCGCGTGCATTTTCAATTTAGCAACATGGTTTCTGCCCATGGATCGAACGTATAAGGCAGCTTAATTGAAAATGCACGCGCTAATGAGTATTTTGTTCACTCTGACGATGACGGGACGGGACAACTTAAACTCGCCGCTGCGATTTGGCTCGTTCGTCCGACCGTTTTTAACCACCGAATCACTACCGGGGTGTGATTCCCTCAGAAACAACACGGACGGGCGGACGAACGAGCGAAATCGTAGCGGCGAGTTTAGGTAGTCCCGTCAGAGCGAACAAAACACATTTTAGCGCGTGCATTTTCAATTAAGCTGCCTTAGTTATACGTTCGATCCATCGGCAGAAACCATGCTGCTAAATTGAAAATGCACGCGCTAAAATATGTTTTGTTCGCACTGACGGGACTACTTAAACTCGCCGCTTGGACATTCACTCGTCCGTCCGTCCGACCGTCGTTGTTCAGAGAATCACTATCACTACCCAGTACAGTTAAAACATCGGTACGAAGCAGGCAACGGCAACGGCAAGGCAAAACAATGTCACGCGACTCACGCGCCATAAGCCGCAGCCGCACCAAGGTCAGGAGTGAGTGAAATTGAGTGTAAGAAAGAGATGGTCTATAACGTTATTGTAGCGCTAACCGAAGTATCGTTATACGTATAGCGTTTTGTTTGATAACGTTATAATGAATACCGCTACATTTATGACGTCAAATAACGTTATAGTATAACGTTATTCGAGTAAAATCACGTTATGAAACATAACGTTACACGAAAATAACGGTTATTAAAGGTCTGCTGTCAACGGGTTCGTTGTCGGAGACTAGACAAATCCCCAGATATCGATTTTGGAAACAATCAGTCGAATAACTAAAAAGTTCAAGTTTTCCTCAATTTATAGCTTCTTTACTGCTCTATATAATATATTTATATACTATGCGTGATTGTTCCAATTTTTAATCGAGATTTAATTGTGAAATTTGCTCGATTAAAATGTCGATTAATTTTGTGACGACTGATTGTTTAATGGATTAATTAGTAGATGTAAAAATTTATCGATTAATGTCCATCTCTGACACTACCAACTAGGCCAACGCCTAGCGCAGCAGGTGGATAAGGGTAACCCTTATAAATAGCGCTTTAATAAGCCAATTGAACGTTTTTTAAGCGATACGGCTTTCCTAAGTAAAATCCTTATAAAAAGGGACCCGACCACCAATTAAGCTTTTAAAAGACTTACCTCTCGAAGTATAACCCACTAAAAGAATAACCCATTTGGAAGAAATACATGACTTAGTTATTTATTAAACTAACCTTTCTCATAAGGGAAGCCTAAAGAGCTAAACCTCAGATCGTCAGCAGTAAATTGATATCCCTCTCTTATTGCATAACCAAATATAAGGGTAACCCTTATAAATAGCGCTTTAAAAGCGGATTTGGATAGTTAATTGGTAAGGGTAACCCTTATCAATAGCGCGTAAGCAAATAGAACGGCTTTCAAGCGATACGGCTTTTCTGAATATATCCTTATAAAAACCCATTCGAAACCCCTTGAATGGGATAGCGGGCCGGTCCCTGCTAAGAACACTCCCGACTAATACACCTCTCAACCAAAAAAAACTGCATTAAAATCGGATCATCCGTTTGGGAGCTACGATGCCACAGACAGACACATACAGATTTACACACACACACAGACACGTCAAACTTATAACACCCCGTCGTTTTTGCGTCGGAGGTTAAAAAGGAATTAAATACGCAAAGCACTTCCAAAATCACCAGAGGGCCCAGACAAGACGCACTACGCTAGCTAGCGATTCTCTTCGTTTAGTTTTTAAACACATAAAAAAAACATTACTTACTAGGTACCTACTTACATGCAGAGGATTTCACCAAAGTTAAAAAAGTGTTCGAAATTACGAATTGAAATAATTAAATAATTTACAAGCACTAAATACCTAGCTAAATGTAATAAAGGATTCATTGACATTGACTATGTAAGCATCTCTTTTGGTAGGTAGTTTGGTTTTAAACTGAATACCCTCTTTTTAAAAAAAACAATGTTTCTGTCAAAGCATGTTTAAAAGCCTAGTTGGAGGCCATTTGCAACGTTAAAAGATGGCGGATGTGTAATTTGTTTTAGTTTTATTTTTTTGTGTATTTAGGTGTTCAAAGTTCTTTTCTGATAGTGATTTGTACTTTTTATGCCATTGTGTTGCACAGTGATTGAAAACTTGGACTTATTTCGCGTATCTGGCATCTTTCTTCTCGTTACAAGTGGACTCGAAGTGGTACATAGGTTAAAACTATCTTGACCTCTGTCCTACAAACTACCGAACAACGTCGCCCCCAATCTTCCCAGAGAAGATTGGACTGTACTTTATTGCTATATTGATTTATACTTATATACACTTGACACTGGCGAAATCACTAATTCGTGGAAACGCCATAGCCCGGCGGTAGTAGCTGTTGAAGTCGCCGCGGGGAAAAAAAAAAAAAAAAAAAAAAAAAAAAAAAAAAAAAAAAAAAAAAAAAAAAGCCTAGTTTCTAACAACAATTATAAATGTAAACAATAACTAGGTAACAAATGAGCTAACCCCATGTGCTTCTGTTTAGTCCACCAGAGTGAATACTCTTTAGACGAACTGCCGTCGCGTGTGATATCGGGTAAACCACCCTAATATCGGCCCCTTAGACCTTTCTCTGTTTTAAACTACTCATAATGTCTCAACCTGTTATACAAGGTGTAAATATAGTTTTTTACCCATTGTGAAATTTAATTGGCTTCCTATTTTTACGTAAAATTTGGAAAATAACCTAGTTGTTTAATTATTATGATTTATTTTATCAACACAATCCGATTTTCCCCAATATCGGCCCCTTTTGCCTAAAGCCGACCAGATTTTTTCCTTATATCGGCATATGCAAAATGCATGGTTAAACACTGGTTCTAACAGTGAGCAACAGTGGACAAAACAGGGCTTATTTGAAAAAAAAAACTTCAAACATCGATTTGTCAACATATTATAATATTTGTGATACCAGTCAAAATTATTATTATATAGGTACAATTGAGATCAAATAATCAAAAAACACGTAAATTCAACATAATTTTTTATTTATTGATTAGGTACAATTGAGATCAGATAATCAAAAAACACGTAAATTTAACAAAATAAGATTAACGTCAAAAAACACGTAAAGTAAAAAAATAAAATTATTATTGATTAGGCACAATTGAGATCAAATAATCAAACAACACGTAAATTTAACAAAATAAGATCAACGTTCAAAAGACACATGAATTGAACACAATAAAATCAACGTCACAATATAACAAAATTAGGAACACATAACATAACACTAAGGGGAAAGGAGGAGAATAAACGGGCAAAAGCTAGTTTCAAATAATCCTAATGGATATCACACTAAATGAATGAGGCAGTGATGGCAGGTAAAATCTTCTTTTGCAACGTCATTATAATTTCTGCCACGCTGCGTTGTGTTCTAAAAATAAAAACAAATTCAATTTATTAAAATTGATTCAGCCATTATACCGCACTAATTGCGGATCACATACCTAAATTTAATTTTGCAGTCGTTAGTTAGGTAAATAAATTATTAATTTCGAAAAAAACCGTCTTTTAAAATGTACACAAATAACTTCGAAGATAAGGGACTTAATAAAAAAAAAAACTAAATAAATAAAAACAATATAATTTATCGAATAATTGTTTTAAAAATAAAAACAAATTCAATTTATTAAAATTGATTCAGCCATTATACCGCACTAATTGCGTATCACATACCTAAATTTAATTTTGCTAGGTAAATAAATTATTATTTTTGAGAAAAACCGTCTTTTAAAATGTACACAAATACCTAAGTCGCGAAAAAAATGTCTCCACGAGACTTCATGAGACTGCAGTAATAATACCTATCAAGGAAAAGAAAAATACACAACAAAAAAAGAAGGAAAAACCTGTGTCCTCAAATTTATCATTTCAACCCAGCGTGCACCTAATAGATACTTAGATAAAGCCTGTACCGAAAAGTTTTTTTACATACTATATTTATGATATTAATGAAACTATAATGAACAGCAAAGATATTTTATTTTAGTTATATTATGAAAAGTGTCTATTTACAAAAAATATACAAATTTTATATTTTAAGAGTTTTGCGGCTGAACAAACGGATTTTTCTCCTCAAGCCTGCCATTAAGTTTTGCACAGTGGTTTCGGTGACTTTGTTGGCATGTTTTTTCCATTTTTTTTTTAAATCTGCCTCTGATGTTGCTGGTGAACCGTTCTTACGCAATTCTGCTTTGACTAATGCCCAATACCGCTCGATGGGTCGTAGCTGGGGGCAGTTCGGGGGGTTCATATCTTTGGACACACATTGCACGTTATTTGAAGCCAGACACTCTTGTGTGGCACGGGCATAATGTGCAGTAGCCAGATCGGGCCAAAACAGCACATTCCCTTCATGCTGCCTTATAAATGGTAAAATAAAACCTTTTATACATTTCTGGACATAAATATCTGCATTTATGGTACCTTTCACGATAAATGACCCAGTGCGTTTTCCGCAGGAATATATTGCTTGCCATATCAAATATTTTTCTCCAAACTTCTCCATAAAAATATATTTATTTTGATCGTTTATATTAGCCCTTGATTCGGTTGTAAAGAATTGATCACCTGGCAAAGTCGAAAAATCTTTTTTTACATACGTCTCATCGTCCATGAGAACGCATGCTCCGTTCATACTGCAAAGCAGCTTGTACAATTTTCTTGACCTTGTAACGGAACTATTGAATTGTTTTATCGACTGTTTTGGGGCTTTTACTTTTTTATAGGACTTTAAATTTTGACGTACTTTCGCTCTCTGGACCATAGATGTACTAGTTTTCAATTTTTTTGCCACGTCCCGCACCGATAAACTACAATTTTTCTTATAAGCAGTCACTATTTTCTTTTCTAAAGCTTTACTTGATGGACCTGTCGGGCGTCCACTTCGAGCTTTGTCTTGAATTCTGTATTCATTCAAGTATCGCTTAACTATATTTCGCACCGTTGCACGACTTACTTTCACCATTTTCCCGACCGCCGCAAAAGTTGAATCAGGATTTTCCAGATACGTTCGCAAAACATTTTCTCTCAGTTATTTTATCGTCTTGCATTTTTGATTAAAACAATACCCAGCCTAAATTAACAATGTGAATTGATACATCAAAATGACACTTACTGAAAATTATAATCAGAAAAAAAAACATTTACCAGACAGTATTTTACTAATATGCAAACTTTGTAAAAAAACTTTTCGGTACGGGCCTTACCTCATTAAGTCTAGTACCTATTGTAAAATAACAAACGAAGCCGCCTCTGCCGGTTTTAGGATTCGTTGTTAAAAAATTATTGTCTAATATCGGCCGGGGCTGCCGATATTTGGATTTGTACTAATAAACAGAAACCTAGCTCCGGCCTGTTAAAATTACCACAAAGCAACATTCTTTTATTAAAATAAGTATGTTACACGAAGCTTTATTTTGTTATGTATCGATAACAAGCAACACTCATTACTTTCAATGAATATAATACGCTAAAATCGCTTACCCCAAAATGTCTTCCACAGCCGGTCCGAGAACAAAAGGCCGCCGATAGGCACACGCTCGTACGCCTCCGCGTTCTACGACCGACTGAATATTCTATAGCACACAGAACGCCGCCATGTTGGTATTGTCTATTGTGTATGAAATAAGGTCTATTTTGGTAAAATAATATCCTAACATTATTAGACGTTTCATAATTTACGCCACGATTTCTTCGACACGGCCGATATTAGGACGGGGCCGGAATTATGGCGGTTTACCCTCCACGGAATTATTTCTATAACAAGTTCATGGTGATTGTCTTAAACTCGGCATTGACGAAATACACCTTTTTAAAACAAGAAGTCAACGCCATTAAATAAGAAAAAAAAGGTTAGTGGCAGTCGTAAAAACAAACACTTTCAAATTATAAACAGTGCTATCTCATTTATTTAATAATACTCTTTATATCTATTAAATACCTAATCTACAAAATGAAATGTAATTTAACAAATGATAAATGATTACCTATCTCCACTATACCTACATACCTAATATAAAACAAATTCGCTTCCATGTAGTCTGTCTCTCTGAATTAGAATGCGAAGCGAGAACGGGTCGCAAGTGTAATTATTAAAATCCTCGGTTATTATTACTTATTATATTACAATGAAATATCCTTTCGGTGAGACGTCATTTTTAATCGCAAATCGGTGCTAATACGACCGATAAGAATAGCTCGAATCCACACTATCACAGCACGGGCACGGGTAGCACACGTTGTACCTTCTCGCTTGTCGCTGTGAGTCTATCTTTACCGACTGTAGATAGAAAGGAGATCCGACCGACAACAAAGTCGTGGGCAATGTTGTCACATCTACCAACTTTTTGGTAGATCTACCTAATTTGCCTCCTGTCTACCTATCTACCACCCACGGCCCTAAAGCTACCTAATTTTGATATTTTTCAAAATGTTATGATTGTAAACATTTTCCATGCGTTTAGTGTAACGAAATGTTACTTGATATCAAATTTTGCCTGTCTTGTAATTTCAGCAATTAAAACGGAATGCGTTATGTTAAGTGTATAATCTGTGTTTGAGGTGACATAAAAATTATGAGAAGCTGAGACCTAACGCTCAAAGTTCAATTTGCAAAACAAAACCTCGCTATGACGCCACACACTTTTGTTGTCACCGATAGTATTATCAGTGTCCTTGTTTTTGTACTAGAGGATACAAAATTACATTCTTTCTAACCTAACCTAACAAAACAAACTAGTCAGTATTTTCAAACCACGACGCCCCGCCCCACTACGACATTATTATTTCATTTCATACACTGAGACTAAGCGTGAACGTCAGTTTGTGGGGAGAGCCTTCGAGAAAACAATAACACCACTAAAGTAAACTAATAAATAACATCAAACTAAAACAGTAAGTCACAATAGATGTACATTGTTGATCCTCGACTTTCATCATTACAAATGGCCGTCCAAACACTACGTTCGCAAAATTACATTTCTTAATTAAATAACAAAGAAAATTGAAAACAAAGGAGCTGAGATACGTAAGGAAGAACTTACCTATTTTAGTAAATTATTGAAGTCAATGGAGTCGGGTAACGATATCTTCGATAGGGGTCTCGCACCAACTGTCCGAGTACCTACTTTAATCTAACTGACATGACAGACTGAATGAAGTTCTATTTCTATCATAATATTGCTTTCCCGGAAATGAACTTTTTATAACCACACTGCATTGTGATTGGACTAAATTATTTTACAGATAATTGGTGTCAGCTTATTGGCTGAAAAGTGTTTGCATTACGCAACTATGCGGCAAATGGCTCACTGGTTGGTATTCCCCTAACGATATATATTTTGTAAGTGTGGCCAGCGTAAATAATAGTTGTGCGCAGGGGTAATAAATATTATTTTGCCTTTGCTTTATTAATACGTTATTACTACTTACAAGCATATTAGCTTGAAATATAATAATAATAATTTATTTTCATCACAAAGAAGTATTTCCAAGATGGAATTTAATAAAAAAAACAATATCATAGTCAAGCTCATAAATATATTTATAAGTATATAAAGTGAATGTTTAAATTGTTAAGAACTATAGATACAGAGAACTTATTATGTGTTCATTGCTACCCTAATTAGTAAATTATATTTTTTATTCTATAACAGAGAAATGTATGTTGTTTAAATTACGCGTTGCAATACCCTTACAGGGTTGAACTTAGAAGTAAGTTTCTTTTGTGCAAAATGCAATTAATAAATAAATATTTCGAATTATAACCCAACAAAACGAATTTGAAAGGCTTGTAAAAAATAGTTACACACAGTAAAAAGTAGATCTACGATATTCTTAAGTGGCAATAACCACATTTAAGCGAAAGTTTTTAAGGAAAAATGGGATCGTGTTGCCAATTTCACTCCGAACATTTGTTTGTATTTATATTTACAAATTAAAAACTTACTTGTAACGGTAAAGATTTTATGGGTATATAGACCCATAAAAACTTTACCATACGCAACATGACAGACAGAAATGTTTACTAATTTCTCACTCTAACCCATATCTGCGACCTCTAAATTACCTGTACGCCAACTTATTTTTACAGAAAAATCGAAATCTAATAATTTGGCAATTTGCATTGCAAGCAGTCTAAAACAAGGAATACAAACAGCCAGGATTCATATATTGCCATCATAATTATTAAGAATAAAAATATCTAATTCTAATTCTAATTTTAATTAATGGCTTTCACTCCTGTTAAGGTGTATTTCGCCAATGTCGAGTTATTTATAGACACTCCCATGGACTTATTACAGAAATAAGTCCATGGATATCACACGCGAAGACAATTTGTTTGGTAAAAGAGTAAGGTGCGTTGGGGTAAGTTCGTAAATGGGGTAAGATCGTATTTATTAAATATATTCCAAATTAGTAGTTATTTTTCTAATCTGGCAACAAAGCGTGAGACGCCATTTAGTCTTGCCCCGCGTCCCAGTCCACGTTGGTCGTTCCGACGCATCAGTTGTGTGTTATGCAAGTTATAGTGGAAGTGTCGTCTTTTCGGATAATTTACGAGATCCGGATTAACCCCATGTAACTTTTCGCTGGCTTTTTCGCTGAGTATTAGCTATTTTTGCAAATAATACATGTTTAAGTAATCTAGGTATGTGGTCTCTTTCGATATATCTGTTTAAAATAGGCTAAAAAGGCTTGTAAGCTGAGATCCGGTCTTTCCCCAAGCAGATATTAATAGGTGAAGTTCGGACTAAATATATCCGATCTTAAACTGGAATGAAAATGCATGTGGTTGTCAAACTTTAGTTTAATCCGACCTTTAACCTCCGATTTTTCGTGGTGTTGCAATCTAATGCAGCTGAGCTCGTTGATAAACAAAAATTTCTTATGAAGTTGGTGATATGTATTTTGTTTATTTATTACGTGAACTTATTTATATTTTGATACCTAAATTATGCTATTTAAAATGCGTTGTTTGTAGTAAGTATGAATAATTTTGTTAAAAATATTTTTAGATCTCTATGGGCACTAACGTACAAATTTATGTTACTTAACAAGAAGAACTTTTTTATATAGGTACTTTATTTTAGTCTACTTACTTAAAAATATATTTTCCAAAGAGTACAATTTTAAAGCCAAAAATATATTATTTAAAGAGTGACTTTTAATTAGTTGCTGATAGGATAGGATATGCATCGTAACAAACCACTTTCCCGAAGGAATATGGGTATTGTATGTTTATTTTAATGTCTAAAGACAAATAATTGGTCTCAATAGCCTAATTAGTAATATAAATACGCAGTTTAATAAAAGTTTGATCAGCAATCAATTGTAAGGTTTTATTTATGCATACATATATTCCAACACATAACCTATCCAATCCTCAATCTGCTTATAGATTAATAATTTGACTGAATGAAAAGCTTATCAGGATCAGGAATATTTCGAACACGTAAGTTTGAGAGCCACAGCAATTTGAGATTTGGTCTAGTGGGGTAAGATCGGACGTCCGATACAAAAAAAATAAAAAAATGTCTATTCCAGGTGATTTATTTAACAATATAAAAATTTCCAAAGACCATCTTGAAGGACGTATAAGAACGGATATTTTCTTTCTATGAACTTTGTGTTCTAAGCCACTATGGCGATTTTAGAAGGTAGTCCGGTCTTTACCCGTGTACGTCCGATATTTCCCCGAATTTTAAATTTTTATTCGTATTTTTAACACCCAATAAATAGTAGTTGTCTCGTTTATATTTAAATAAAATACATTTCTATCTATAGCTTATTTAATAATGATCAATCTTCACTTTAATTTATTCTGCTAACTAGCGTAATTCTCGAGAAAAAATATTTTAGCCATCATCTTCCAAACACACTTAAAATCCGTCCGAACATACCCCAACGCACCTTAATTTCTCTAATGGACTAAACAGAAGCACATGGGGTTAGCTCCACGCGCTTCTGTCAAGTCCAATAAAAATATCGGTTTGCTTTAAAATGTTGCCCCTTAGGTTGACAGGTTAGGTTTACTGATTTGCTCTCCTCACTTGACAATGGCCAAATCACTGCCGAATACCGAGGTGGACCGCCATTAATAAAAAAAAAAAAAAAGAAGAAGGTTGACGTCTGCACGTCGTATGTTTTCCAACATACACCTTTTTGCGTTCAAAAAACTTCCTTCTTTTCTGTCTACTAAAAATACGCCGTGAAATAGTCTTGTAACGAAAGTTTGGTTATCATGATCGGTACTTTTTACACATAGGCTAGTAACATTTTTGTATGCATTTTCACCAAAGATTACTTTTATTTTAATCTTTCTCATTGAGCTAAGCATGGAAAACTATTTCAACTGCCAAGTTTCAACATTGAGACCATAATTTAACAATTTTACTTTTTAATCCATTTTCATTTAAACTAAATTACAATGATTGAAATAATATATTTAAACTAAAATAAACCTTAACATACTACAATAATATAATCGAAAAGCGTAAAGGGGCGTTTAATCGGAGTTTGGCTTTTTGACACCAATGTTGACTTACCACAGATTGTAAGGGCATATGGTATTGATTGACAGCTGACTGACAGATTCCCCCATGCCTTTTCGCGTATGGCGTATTTTGTAATAATAACCGTGTTCGCTTTATATTTACATTAAAATGCAAGACTCCGATAATGAGGCGAAAGAATCAGGCCCCGTTGATAATGCTTGGGCCATGAAAATACCAAAATTTACTCCAGAAGACAACCCACATGGTCTGCTAGAAGAAAGTAAATTCGCAACCCTATTTCCAAAATATCGGGAACAATATCTAAAAGAATGTTGGCCCCTCGTCCAGAAAGTTTTAAAAGAACACCACATCGTTGCTGAATTGGACCTTATCGAGGGGAGTATTATTGTAAAAACGACGAGAAAAACATGGGACCCCTATATCATTATAAAAGCTAGGGACCTGATGAAGCTACTGTCAAGAAGTGTCCCCTTCGAACAAGCCGTCCGCGTTCTAGATGATGAAATAGGATGTGATATTATTAAAATCAATTCATTTGTACGTAAAAAGGAAACATTCTTGAAGAGACGGCAGCGACTTATAGGACCGAATGGAGTAACTCTTAAGTCTATTGAGCTCTTAACAGAGTGCTATATACTCGTTCAAGGGAATACAGTCTCTGCAGTGGGCCCTTATAAGGGCTTGGTTCAGGTCCGCCGGATAATAGAAGACACGATGAAAAACATCCATCCAATGTATAATATCAAGAGTCTGATGATTAAACGGGAACTGATGAAAGACCCGAGGCTAAAAAATGAAAGTTGGGATAGGTTCTTACCTTCGTTTAAGAGCAAGAATGTGCCGAGGAAGCAACCTAAAAAGAAGGTACAGAAGAAACCTTACACACCCTTCCCACCAGCTCAGACAGAGAGTAAGATAGACAAGGAGCTGGCTACCGGGGAATACTTCCTTAAAGATGATCAAAAGAAGGCCAAGCGGAGACATGACAGGGAGGAGAAGCAAGAACAGAACAAGAGAGCTAGAGCAGAGCAGAGACAGAAGGACTTCATACCACCAGAGGAAAAGACAGTGGCTCCTTCCACCTCTACAGAGTCTACAGTAGACATAAAACAATTTAAGGCAAAGATGAAAAAGTTCTCTAAACAACATAAGGGACTAAAGCAAAATACTAAGGAAAACCAAGATAGTTAATGACATAGCTAGGTTTTAGTTTATCTTTGGAGAGCCATTCACTAAACATATTAACAATATTGCTTTTGATGTGTTTTTGATTCTTAATGTTACAATAGTTCTTACAGTAATGGCAGCAGAGTTAATGACATTATTGTAACATATTAAAATCAATATTGTTTGTATGCAGTAAATAGAATTTCTGCTCTACACCCTAGTGCATCATGGAGTGAATGAGTAAACCAATAAATGTTAACAGCGAGAATTATTATAATTAATAAAACTCATTTAAATAGTTATTTCTTTAATTTCATTAATTTTAAATCTGGCACCATACTATTTTTGCTGATGTATTTCTTGCCTTTCATAAAGGGCTGTAATATTTCAGGAATGTATATTTTTCCTTTGGGCTCCTGATGGGTCTCTAGCAGGGTTATCAACATCCTAGGCACAGCACACGCTGTTCCATTTAATGTGTGCACAAAGTTTGTTCTGCTATCATCTGTATATTTAATATGCAATCTTCTTGATTGATAATCAGTACAATTGCTGCAACTTGAAATTTCACCATAATTGCCACGTCCTGGCATCCAGGCCTCTATGTCATATTTCCTGTAAAAAATAAAACTGTTATTAACGGGGTAACACCCTCAGCCTGCCACTGTGATTCCTGTTTCCTATGAATTTATATGAAGCATTAACACTTTTGCTGCCAAGAGCTCTGATTTTCATACAAAACGAACTCGCCTAGCGGGTTGGTGGCAGTTAAAGTGTTAAAATGGCTTTAATTAGGCCTTTGTAGTTAAAAATTACAAAATTACTCACAATGCTGAAGACGTTATTTGGGTATATAGCACATAGCAAGCTTGTCATGTGACAAAGTATTTAACATGTACTGTACAAGGTTACATCTTTACATAGTATAAGACAGAGTCTCTTTCAAACTATGCTACGGAGTTTAATGCAGTTTTCATCAATAGATTCAGTGATTCAAGAGGAAGGTTTTTATGAATAATAAATTCTGGATTATTTCAATTATTATTCGTATGAATGCAAAACTCATCTATATATGTAAAAATGAATGTTTGTCTGTATGTCCTTTATAGAATTGTAAACTATGCATTTGATCATGTGATGATCTTCAGCGAAGTGTGTATTTTAGTTAGCGGCGTAGCAACGTGCGCAGGGTACAGCTAGTTTGCTATAAAGAACAGCAGCAGTTCATTTTACGGTGAGCGTAAAGGACGGAGCTGTAGCCGTTACATACCTGTGTCCTTTTCTCTCAGCGTAAAATGAATTACATAAATACGTCATAATAACCCCACAGATGGAGTTTAAAGGTTATTCATTTGTTTTAAGCAATTTTCTTTGCGATTGACTTTTAACTCTATTCAAAATCACTAAAACTCACTTGTATCTGATATAAATAAAACTCAACATAATAAAAAATCGTTACTTAAAACCAGGGAATGGCCCACTATCACATTCAAGGGCTTTTCAATGGATTTTATAAGGATTTATTTAGAAAAGCCGTTGCCCTTATATTTGGTTATGCAATAAGAGGGATATCAATTTATTGCTGCTCTTTGGGTTTCCCTTATGTGATGGCTAATTTAAAAAACAACTAAGTCATATATTTCTTCAAAAGGGGTTATTCTTTTAGTGGGTTGTACTTCGAGAGGTAAGTCTTTTAAAGGCTTTTATTGGGGAATAGGTGGTCTGGTCCCTGCTTAAAACAAATCGATACTACTTTAGGAAAAAGTTTTAACTTAATTCTCTTTACGTTTAAGTTAAAAATCGTATACGAGATACGGGGTTTTTTCAAAGTAATGGCGAAATAGCGTTTCGCCCATCGAGGTTATTACTACAATACCTATAAGCTGGGGCTCCTAGTTCGTGTGGCGGCATGTCTAACACCTTCATATTAAATCCCAGAGGTAAAAACATCGTCTCCTGTATACTCCTTATGTATTCCAGCATTTCTTCAGACTGCTCAGGTGTGGTGACTGCAAACATCTCCACTTTTGTAAACTGATGAACTCTGCGACAAGATTATGGTGTCAAGTGTTACTTCCTTACCTTACTAAGTGAATCATATTAAAATTTTAACAGGCTTAGAAGAAAAGGGGCAGTTCTCCATTCATTGGTTTATTTTTTTAGATTATGGCGTATGGTGTATTTTGACTTTGGTAGAGTATTTCACACATTAGTTGTAGCAAGTTTTTGAAATAACACATATTCAATATTATTTTAAATAACACATATTATTATATAAACATAGACTTGGTAAGAAAACAAAGAATATGTTTAACTACAAACTGAACTTGTGTTATTAACTATGGTGAGATAGAAACCGTTTCAGCTGGATATTTTTTTTTTATGGATGGTATTATATTAAAATATATGTGTGCATGTGAGTGCTCAATAAATTATTTTCTTTCTTTAGCAATTACGTATTAATCCATACAAGATATCGAGAGGTTTTGTAAAATGTACCTGTGCTCATTAAGTTTTAAAGTTCCAAAAAGAGATAATTTACCTATAGACACCTCTCTCTTCAATAACACTTGAAGTCTCTGCACGGAAGCACCGGCTCACGGCTGCCAGTTTCAGAGGCAGATCACGCTTCAGATGGACGGAGTTCATTAACAACCCAGCCAGGGACATCTCTGCTGTGCCCGAGAGATACAAATCTGGTCCATGGTGTATTGGATCGAGGGAGTAGATCTACAACATAAAAAGGGGGTTGTATTAAAGGCATACTTCTTTTTTTTTTTTTTTTTTGGTTATTACCAGAGATCTGCCAAAGGGGCATCATTCTCATTACTTGCAATAATGTGGACATGATTCAATTGAATTATTGTGTAGATTTATTAAATCAAATCAGTTTTATTTTATTATCTGTGGTTAGTTTATATACATTTATTGATGAAATTTGACACAATACACATTACAAAAAAAGAAAACAAAACAAAATATACAGCACAAAAATCATTGGAGTTATGGTGTTGTTAGACATATCGCCCATTTGTCCAATCTCTGGTTATTACTAAGATAATAAATAATCAATTTTTATAAGTCCTACTTCTAAAATACTTTTTGTAATCAATTATACATATTTTTTGTTTTTGTATAATGGTCACATGAAACTGGTTACCTGTGTGCGGTCATTATTAATCAGCATGCCACAGCTCTCTAAAACATTCCTTGGGAGTATATCAGGGACAGAGACCAATTTGAAGCCCTCCTTAATTAAATAGGAAACAGAATACTTAATCAATGCTTCCTCCAACTCGGCCAGCTCGCCTAAGAAATAATAACTCTTGTGTCCACATGTTGGTCCCAACTTGTCAGTCCTCATTAGATTCATGAGCCGAGTGATTTCGCTGAATTCCAGTGGAATATGCTTCCCAAAGTCTCGTTTCTTATTAAGTTCGTGAACGATACGAGGCACATCCTCGTACTCTTGAACAGAAGGGTGAGTCTTGTTCGGTAATTTGCTAAGCTCTTTATACAACTCCTGTCTCAACAACTCGTGAGAACTATCAGCCACATCAACAGTTTTAAACCTTTCGTAAATATCAAGAACCCGGTCTAAATTCCCAACACCTTTTCTTATGTTTATATTTTGCTTAACCTCTGTAGAGTTTCTTACATCACAATAATAACCAACATCGATATCTGGCTGAATCAGGGAAGAATATAGTCTTAAGTATCTAGTTTTGCACAACGTTATAAACTTACGAGTGATCATGGTTTATTTTAAACTCTTGAACATTAGAATATAATTGGGCAGGCAAGTTTTTTAAATTTCCCTTCCATCGCCTGTCTAACAAGTCTAACGTGACATGAGCACGGGTGAGAATCTGCCTCATTCACTCTCCGACATTAGTTTTTGACAGCTTGACTTGGTCCGCAAGTTGTTTCATAAAGCATCCATTCAATTCATTCATTCAGATAGAATGATTTATAGTAGCGGAATAGCAAGCTTTCTGAAATTGTTTAATCTGTGATTATTTTTATACATTCATTCGCTTATTTCAAAAACCAACCCTTTTCGTTGTTATGCTATGATTGTTATGGAATTTTCATTTTCTCTCGATATTATTGTTTTTTAACGTCTGCGTTCAAGCAAAATGCCTATCACGAAATGCGTGGTTAAGCATTGTACGTCGACCGTGCACAATAATACTTTTTTTCGTTTTCCCAGGAACAAGGATTACCAACGCATCTGGTGCGAGCTGCTGACGCCACACGCTGGAAGCCTGCGAAGCCGAGGTGCGGCTTTCATACTGAACCTCAAAGTGTGTTCGTCACACTTTGAGAGGCGGTATCTGCTGCTTGAAGGACCCAAGCCGAGGAGGAAGCGCATAGCGTTCCCGACGCTTTTTACAGCAGAGGAGATTTCGTCAGGGCAACCGGCCGTCGCTTTTGTTCAGTGTAAGTATCTAGTATTTTATTGTAATGCAAACATCTTAACTTATGTTCCTCAGTGGGATGTCATAAAGCTTCGCCTCGCCCTCTGCCTCGCCGTTAAATTGATCATAATATTTTTCATTGCTGATGGATGTCACAGTAGTTAATAAACGCTCATGACTGTATAATTTTCATTTAATTTATGGTATATGGTATAGTCAATCGAGCACTAAGCCCACCTAATGGTAAGTGGGATCTGAGACCCCTACAATCTACCAATCTTAAGGCTACAATCCTTAGACTGCCAGTGTGCGTCTGACACCCCTGAGAATTAATAGGTTGTTGCATACCCATACCAGAACCGCAATCCAAGCAATGTTGCTTGGCAGTATTTAAAGATAAAGAGTGTGTAACTTACAAACTTTTATTTGCAAGTGTTGATTGGTATGCACATATCTAGATTATAAGATCATAACCATATTCAGACAGACCCATAAAGTTCATAAGGCTATCTTATAACAGACTCTTGTCGCTTTCAAACAACTCCATTCTATCTGTTAACACAACAGACCTTTCAATTGTTTTTTAAACCTATTTATTACCTTTTTCAGCTGATGTTAACATATACACAGTACATGGCTATGAACAAAGCGAGACTGGCCGCAAAAGGAGATTGCCAGCTAGTGAAGGTTAGTATATACATACATACATATATACGTACATACATAAAGTCATGCCTTCATTCCCAGAGTGGGGTAGGCAGAGCTACAGAATTACCAACAAAAATGGGTTGATAATTCTGTAACCACAATTAAACTAAGATCTTTACACCAGGGGTGCGTATCTACTCACATAACTTTTTTAGGAAATCCAAATCTAGGAATAAGAATTTTATGTGAGTCAATATGGACCCCTTTACCAGTGTATTAGCGACAGGATGCAAGCTCATCGCCTAACAGTACTTCAAGCCTTTATTCCCTTAGTCGCCTCTTATGACATCTACGGGAAGTCGTGGAGTGGCACTATTCTAACCCGGCAACCACAATTTTATTTAAATATAATTCTACTTAAGTGCGTAATGTATGTGTGAATGTATATATTTTTTTATCCTGCGATAAAATATTAGTTCACTTGGGAATAATGTTATATTATTTGTTTGGAGATCTAATGCTTGATATGGTGATTTCACTTCTGAATGTTACACCACATTAAACTCTTTTTGTCATAATTCACTAATATTATAAATGTGAAAGTAACCCGGTCTGTCTGTGTGTCACTTTTTAACAGCTAAAACGCTGAACTGATTTCTATGAAGTCCAGTCCCAGGAAGGAAAATATAACAGTTAACGAAGGAACAGTGATAATCTACTTTTTATTTTCATGAATGGTGGTAATTTTTAATGAAAGTCTGAATTTCAATCGGCTATCTTTACATATATGTTACCATGCATTTGATTTTTTTTCAGCTGAGGATACCCTTTTCAAAAAGCGCTGTCTAGTGTGGCATGATCATACTTACAGTGATTCATCTAGACAAGTTCTAACACTAAGTACTGGACGTTTAAAAAATATATATATTAGATAGTGTAGTTAATTCATTTAGTAGATAATTTACTGAATAATTAGTAGAGTAATTTAGAACTTGATTATGCACCAATTGTATCTTATAATTTATTATTATTGTATGTTTCTTCTGTCATCTTATCTTGTACAGATGGGCCCTTTTGGATATACTTTGACCAAGTATTTTAATTTAGATTTTTTTTTATAATACAGCTTTGTGATCATAAACATTTTTTGTTAGAAAATTGTTTCTTAGAATATTGTTCATTATAATTTTGTAGTACTACTAGTATTACTCATAATATGCAGTACTCCGATTTTTTATACTCATAATAATACTGTGGCCAAGATTGTATGCGGACCTATAATTTTTTTTGATAGTATTATTTGTACTCATATAATTAGTAGTTATATTATTAAAAGTGAATGCTTATTATTAGTTATTATACGAGCATTTATGAGCCAGCGTGTCGACGGAACCCCGCGAATTAGTAGTTCTATTATTAAAATTGAATGCATTTATCGGAAGGAAGTTTTTCTGGGCAGATAAAAAAAAAACATCGAAGGCCAAGGCGGGAGCTGAGCTGTTACATTCTGAATATAGCTTCTAAAATATTGTGTCTTTGTCGGTCTGTCTGTCTGTCTGTCTGTCTGTCTGTCGGTGAACCGATTTGGATGTGGTTTTTTTGGGGTTCCGTAGGTACCTCAAAAAAAGAAAAACGGAACCCTTATAGGATCACTGTTCGTCCGTCCGTCTGTCTTTCAAGACCCTTTATCTCGGGAACGCATGAAGGTATGGAGTTGAAATTAAAACCATATACTCAAGTCTACAGCTAAGTGTAATGGTATTGTGGTAAATCGCAAAGAAACCCATACATGGCATACATACATATTATATGATACGTAAAATAAATATATACTTATACTTACATTGATTATTGACAGTTTGTATGAAAGTTAATGTATAAGATGCTTGCTTAGTTTGTTTAATAAGTTAAATTAGTGTGATCTGCTTATATTTATTATCAATCACAATCAGGATGACGCTTCTAGTTCTCTAGCTGCAAAAAATAGTTATGTATTACTGAGGTGTTCTTTTTATTTCAGCAGGTCTCCCTACTTCTACGGCAAACGACGTTCCCGGCGGTTCCGGTGATGGTGCCTTTTTACCTTACAGTGAAGCCCAACTTGAGGGTAACTTTATTTTATATATACTTTCTTAATCTAACACATTGGGAAGACATATTTTGCATTATTATGAAAGAGTAACTATGTTATATTATAATATTAGCTGTACCCTGCGCGTCTTGCTACATCGTACCAACTCAGAATTCATCGTAGACACATGCACAACACTTTGCTGAAGATCATCACATGATCAAATGCATAGTTTACGATTCTATAAAGGACATGCAGACAAACATTCATTTTTACATATATTGAAGAAGATTACCCCTTAATGTGCGCATCCTGCGTTACCGCTCTTTTGTGTGAGCGTGTGTGTGTACCCATTCTAACTTGTAACAAGCCTAGCACATTGCTGTGCCAAGAGGAGGCTGCCTTTTCCGCCAATATCAAAGGCCATCACCGACTGGCTGGGATGTTTTAATAGACCGTGCCTGTGTTTTAATAGGCCTTGGTGAAATAAGTAAATGATTCGCTTGATAAACTCGTGTTCCTAATTTCCAGAACCAACTCCGTCTACAAGTGGAACGACTGTTAACCCAGGCAGATCACGCGACGGTAATAAAAAAAAAATCGAGACAAAACTTTTCGTTTTTTGTTTTACTAGTACTATCTAAATCTAAACTATTATTTCCAGAGTATATAACTGTGCCCAGTGCACCAATACCTTCGGTATCCGGAGTATCATCAGCAGGCGTGGCTGATTCACAAGAAGGTATTGTTACCAAAAATAATAAGAGTTATACCAAAATCCAAAGTTTGGCGGATATTAGTAAATATTGCCAGAAATATAGTGATGAGAAAATGACGAATTACGATATAATTACAAATAAAGTTATGATATAGTAGCTGTTCCTCGCGACTCTTTCATCCAAACTTTCTCACTTAATATTAATAAGATATCAAATCAAGTCAATTTGTCTAGGGTTGTCACCTTTTAACACGCTTATATAAGCTTTACTTCTTGTAATGTAATAAACAGCAAACTAATAAAGTAATGAATCTTGAAAATATATTTTAACCTACTTGTTGTCTGCTTGAAACTATTCGAATATATATACCAACATAAAGCAATTAAAATTATATATAAATAGCAATCTCAAGTAAAACTGCTACAAATTATGTGACAAGACTGATTTTATTAACACGTTTTATTGTTTTAAGCGGTCCCCCTAAAGCCTTATATTATAATGTTTTAATTTAACCAATGAGTCTTTAATTATTTAATTTCAGGAGTTAAATCTTCAAAAAGATTCAGGCTCACAAATAGTATCAGGACTCTGACACCCAAGTGCAAAAAAATGTACAAAAAGTGCCAAGAAATCATGAAATGCAAGCGCCGTCTTCAGTATTCGTATGAAGATAGACTGACAAGGGCTAGTAAATTAAATGAAAACAGCTCTTTTAGGAAGATGTTTGAGCAAATGTCTCCTCAAGCACAAACCTTTTTAAATATGCAAATGTCGCAATACAATCGACACGTCAAGAGAAGGCGCTTTAATGTTGAGGAAAAGCTCCTTGCTCTTTCACTGTCGAGACAAAGCCCAAAGGGGTACAAATTTTTGCGAAAGATGTTCATTTTACCATCTAGACGCATTTTGAATAAATTTATTCAAAATGTGCGGATTAACCCAGGTGTGAATCCTAAAATATTCACTCAACTAAAAGAGTCCGTCAAGCACTGGAAACGGCAAAAGAAATTTTGCTCCATTGTGTTTGACGAAATGTCGATAACTTCATACTTGAAGTTTAACGAGTCTGAGGACCGAATTGACGGGTTCGTCGATTTTGGTGAAGAGGCAGAATGCAAATTTGCCGACCATGTCCTTGTATTTATGGTAAGAGGTATCTGTGGCTCTTGGAGGCAATCCATTGCCTACTACTTTTGCGAAGGAACAACACCATATTCTACAATGAAGAATATTCTACGTGACATTGTGACAGCTGTAGCAGAGACTGGTCTTATACCAATGGCTTTGGTATGTGACCAAGGCTCCACATTTCAAAGAGCTGTTAAAAGCTTCCAAAGTGATGCCAAGAGAGACCAAATACTCAATGAGGAACATCTAGGTACGTATTGATTATTTCACGTACATTACGTATTTCAATTGATGGACATACAATATACAATTTGCTAATGCTAACAAATATTATGATTCTTGTTACAGATGATGGTCTCAATATAAACGGTCATAAATTGCATATAATTTATGATCCCCCTCATCTCATTAAGGGAATTAGGAATAATTTCCTTACAAAGGACATGGTATTTAAAGGCAAATTAGCAAGGTGGGCCGATATAGTTGAGGTGTATAAAGAGGATTGTGCGATTGGAGAAATCCGAACTCTTAAACACTTAACCGATGAACATGTTATCCCTGAAAAGGTATGTACCATTACTATTATGTATTATATGTAACAAGAAATTCAGGGGTTTAAAAATCACTTGCTATAATTTTCATCTATACTAATATTATAAATGCGAAAGTGTGTCTCTTTACGCTTAAACCGCTGAACCGATTTATATAGAAATTTGGTTTAGAGATATTTTGAGTCCCGGAGAAGGACATAAATCCCCTAAGGGGGTGAAATAGAGGGTGAAAATTTGTATGGAGCTATGATATAAACGAAAAAATAATGTGTGTATAGTTTGAGCTAGTAAGACTGAAGAATAAGCGCGTCAATTTGATAATAGTTTCATAGAGGCCCAGGAATCAAATTAGTTGACTGTACATAAAAATCTTTAGTTGTAGGTGCTCTATGGCATATCGAAAAAATCTCTCACCCCGGGCGCAGAATGAAGGGTGTATTCAGTTTGACCGCTATGTGTCTTAAGTCCGAATCTTAAGTACCCGAAACCGACGCGCATGCATGACTCGATGTATGAATGTGGAAGAAGCGAAAGAAATTTGTCAAGATCGTAGCAAATGGAAAGAAGTGGTCTCTGCCTATCCCCCTGGGAAACAGGCGTGATATAATGTATGTATGTATGTACGTACGTCCGTCAGGGCCTTGTCGTAACCTAAATAACTACAGTACTCCTAGTTTCATAATAGAGTTCGGCTGGCTATCGCTATTACCCTTGCACTCGCAAATGTCAGTATATCTGCCACAAGTTTTTCATACAAAAACGACGATTGCCAAACTACGTTAAAAGAAAATAGAAGCACTGTATAACAGTCTATATTAATACATCCGACTCGTGGACAACTTAGGTCTATATCAAATACGAATCTTACGAAATACGCGACGCGCAGTGTAGCCAACGTTTGTGGTATTTATGTGACTAGTTTCGTTTAATTTTGACAGATAAAGAAGATGAAGGTGCGTAACTGCACCCAAGCTTTGGGCGAACGAGTATGTGCAGTTATGAGATTCTATGCGGCAAATCGTAAGTGCTTTTATATTGTTAACTAGCGACCCGCCCTCGCTTCGCTTCGGTTTATGTGAGTATGATATATAGCCTTCCTCAATAAATTGGCTATCTAACACTGAACATTTTTTTCAAATCGGACCAGTAGTTCCTGAGATTAGCTCGTTCAAGCTAACAAACAAACTCTTTTGCTTTGCAAATCATTTTTCGAGTTGTAGCAGTATTGTATAAAGGCAGCGATATATATGTATTGTTAATGAGATAATAATTTTCCTCTCAGCGAGACACAAGTGGAAATATAGTACCTACAAGCAGTGATATTTTATATGTACGAGGGGTGATCCATAAGTTTTGAGAATCGGTATGAACCATCCACATAATGATATTCTTTTAATGTGGAATATACCATGGCACTAATCTAACTTAAATTAGAGACAAAAAAAAACTACATTATTCATTTGTTTTTCTGTGATAGCTAAACAAAAGACATCTGTATGAACCATTTTACAAGACGGCAAAAATATGAGTTAGTTTAGTAATAATTTGGAGCGGTGTGGAGAAAGTTCTGGTACACTAATTAAAAATATTGTTATTGAAAATGAAACCTTGATTTATCAATATGATTTACAGGATAAATAAGTTATCATTGCAGTGGATTTTTTATCTCCAGCTCTGTCACCAAAAGTTAGGGTGTATTTTTCGGCTTATTCCTGGATTATTGAGGTCTACAAACAAATACTGTGACATTCGTTTTTAGCAATTGAGTTCTAATAATCTAAGAGAGTTATATAACATTATTTTATCATAGTTTTGGGAAAATATTCAAAATAAGCTGAAGAAAAAAAAATACGAATTTGAAGCAGGAATTGCGCTTTAAAGCCTTGTAATTGACAAGGGTGCCGCTCCTCGACCAAAGCTCTCTGATAACCGCTCTCCGCTCTATTTAGCCCTAACTGTCGACTACTACTTTTCATTCACGAATGTTCAAAAACAACTACATAAAACTCACGAGCTGGTGATGACTTAGTGATCGTACAAAATTTGCCCATTTCGACCTCCAAAATTAAAACTATTTTTATAGTGGTAAAATAAACAAGTTGCACAGAATAGTTAAAGTATGACACCAAATGGGACTAATATATGAAAAATTCAAAGTATGCTATTAAATTTTGCAATATTTAGTATACTGAAATACTATGTAAATTCAAATTCAAATGATTTTTTAATATTATTCTGTGTTTATAGGGGTTCCAATGACTGCGAGCATCCACAATGAAATCGCCAGGCCCAGCAATGAATACCTTTTTGATCTTCGACTACAAATAACATTAATGGTATCTATCTTTCATTTATACTACAGTTTGGTAAATTTGTATAGTGAAACCTAATATTACGTTACAACGACGTTTTTGTAAGAGATTTTGAGCTTGTCAAGTTGAAAATATATTTTAAAATATTAAGATACAAAGGTCGCATTGTATTAGAATAACATTTTCTTACTTGTCCGTTGCACAAGTTGCACAGAATAGTTAAAGTATGACACCAAATGGGACTAATATATGAAAAATTCAAAGTATGCTATTAAATTTTGCAATATTTAGTATACTGAAATACTATGTAAATTCAAATTCAAATGATTTTTTAATATTATTCTGTGTTTATAGGGGTTCCAATGACTGCGAGCATCCACAATGAAATCGTCAGGCCCAGCAATGAATACCTTTTTGATCTTCGACTACAAATAACATTAATGGTATCTATCTTTCATTTATACTACAGTTTGGTAAATTTGTATAGTGAAACCTAATATTACGTTACAACGATGTTTTTGTAAGAGATTTTGAGCTTGTCAAGTTGGAAATATATTTTAAAATATTAAGATACAAAGGTCGCATTGTATTAGAATAACATTTTCTTACTTGTCCGTTGCACAAGTTGCACAGAATAGTTAAAGTATGACACCAAATGGGACTAATATATGAAAAATTCAACGTATGCTATTAAATTTTGCAATATTTAGTATACTGAAATACTATGTAAATTCAAATTCAAATGATTTTTTAATATTATTCTGTGTTTATAGGGGTTCCAATGACTGCGAGCATCCACAATGAAATCACCAGGCCCAGCAATGAATACCTTTTTGATCTTCGACTACAAATAACATTAATGGTATCTATCTTTCATTTATACTACAGTTTGGTAAATTTGTATAGTGAAACCTAATATTACGTTACAACGATGTTTTTGTAAGAGATTTTGAGCTTGTCAAGTTGGAAATATATTTTAAAATATTAAGATACAAAGGTCGCATTGTATTAGAATAACATTTTCTTACTTGTCCGTTGCACAAGTTGCACAGAATAGTTAAAGTATGACAACAAATGGGACTAATATATGAAAAATTCAACGTATGCTATTAAATTTTGCAATATTTAGTATACTGAAATACTATGTAAATTCAAATTCAAATGATTTTATAATATTATTCTGTGTTTATAGGGGTTCCAGTGACTGCGAGCATCCACAATGAAATCACCAGGCCCAGCAATGAATACCTTTTTGATCTTCGACTACAAATAACATTAATGGTATCTATCTTTCATTTATACTACAGTTTGGTAAATTTGTATAGTGAAACCTAATATTACGTTACAACGATGTTTTTGTAAGAGATTTTGAGCTTGTCAAGTTGGAAATATATTTTAAAATATTAAGATACAAAGGTCGCATTGTATTAGAATAACATTTTCTTACTTGTCCGTTGCACAAGTTGCACAGAATAGTTAAAGTATGACACCAAATGGGACTAATATATGAAAAATTCAACGTATGCTATTAAATTTTGCAATATTTAGTATACTGAAATACTATGTAAATTCAAATTCAAATGATTTTTTAATATTATTCTGTGTTTATAGGGGTTCCAATGACTGCGAGCATCCACAATGAAATCACCAGGCCCAGCAATGAATACCTTTTTGATCTTCGACTACAAATAACATTAATGGTATCTATCTTTCATTTATACTACAGTTTGGTAAATTTGTATAGTGAAACCTAATATTACGTTACAACGATGTTTTTGTAAGAGATTTTGAGCTTGTCAAGTTGGAAATATATTTTAAAATATTAAGATACAAAGGTCGCATTGTATTAGAATAACATTTTCTTACTTGTCCGTTGCACAAGTTGCACAGAATAGTTAAAGTATGACAACAAATGGGACTAATATATGAAAAATTCAACGTATGCTATTAAATTTTGCAATATTTAGTATACTGAAATACTATGTAAATTCAAATTCAAATGATTTTATAATATTATTCTGTGTTTATAGGGGTTCCAGTGACTGCGAGCATCCACAATGAAATCACCAGGCCCAGCAATGAATACCTTTTTGATCTTCGACTACAAATAACATTAATGGTATCTATCTTTCATTTATACTACAGTTTGGTAAATTTGTATAGATTTAAAATATTAAGATACAAAGGTCGCATTGTATTAGAATAACATTTTCTTACTGGTCCGTTGCACAAGTTGCACAGAATAGTTAAAGTATGACACCAAATGGGACTAATATATGAAAAATTCAACGTATGCTATTAAATTTTGCAATATTTAGTATACTGAAATACTATGTAAATTCAAATTCAAATGATTTTATAATATTATTCTGTGTTTATAGGGGTTCCAATGACTGCGAGCATCCACAATGAAATCACCAAGCCCAGCAATGAATACCTTTTTGATCTTCGACTACAAATAACATTAATGGTATCTATCTTTCATTTATACTACAGTTTGGTAAATTTGTATAGATTTAAAATATTAAGATACAAAGGTCGCATTGTATTAGAATAACATTTTCTTACTGGTCCGTTGCACAAGTTGCACAGAATAGTTAAAGTATGACACCAAATGGGACTAATATATGAAAAATTCAACGTATGCTATTAAATTTTGCAATATTTAGTATACTGAAATACTATGTAAATTCAAATTCAAATGATTTTATAATATTATTCTGTGTTTATAGGGGTTCCAATGACTGCGAGCATCCACAATGAAATCACCAAGCCCAGCAATGAATACCTTTTTGATCTTCGACTACAAATAACATTAATGGTATCTATCTTTCATTTATACTACAGTTTGGTAAATTTGTATAGTGAAACCTAATATTACGTTACAACGATGTTTTTGTAAGAGATTTTGAGGGTGTCACGTTGAAAATATGTTTAAAAATATCAAGATACAAAGGCCATCTCTTTCATTCGTCGACCCAACGTGTCGCTCAAATTTATCCATTGGCCTTCGCTTTCGATTTGACGAAATAACGTGATGTGTGGTGTGTGTTGTTTATACGTCTAAGTCAACATTTTGTTTTTTTCCAGAATCAATAGATGCGTCTCCAAGAGTGGCCAGCCCAGCATGCTAAATTTTCTACATTAGTTTTAATTTATGTTTAAGATCACGTCACGGGTTCATTATGATTTTCAACATTTCTACATTTTATTCTCTCTTCGGTAGAAAACGTTATGAGCCCATGACAAGTTTTATATTTGAGGGGTATAAGATCAAAGACAGCTTAATCTACATAATTTATGTGTAGGGTTAAGCTTTGATTATATACCGCAAATGATTTAATTTCATTTTATTAAAAGTACGATTAAAGTGGCGGAATAGTTTGTTAGGAATTTTCCCAATGGCCACCGTTATCATAATAATTATAAGATAATTTCACTGCATATATGGCCCTTCACTGGTTCACCACTTTATAAGCACTTAACGAGTTTAGTGTCACTATTACCGAGGCCCGTTTTACGAAATCAGGACCTATTGTACTGGGTAAAACGGTATCGCCCCTGACATCTTATGGGTATTGTTTTTAACTTAGCCGCCATAGCTGTCATGTAAATAAGAAGAGCTATCAAACCGTGGAGAATACGGAAAAACGTCAAGAGCAATATGATTTTACCGTGTAGAATATAGGCCCTGGGCCTTTATTCAACTCTGTAAAACAATATTGCTTTTGACGTGTTGTATTAACGTTACTACAGCTCTTTATTTACTTGAGAGTAATGGCGGCCGAGTTTTAAACTACCATAATGACATGTGTTAAAAGCATTATTGTTTTAGCATGTTGTATAGAACCCATTGTAACTTGTATTAGTGGAATTCTCTTTTTAATGCATATTGTTGAAAAGAGATTTCCGCTTGAAATACAAGTTACAAGGTTTCGTGAAACGGGTCCAAGGTTTTATTATTTTCTAGATGTGTAAATTAACAATTTAACTAAAAGCTTTGATAGGATTATGGAATAAGTTTGAATGTATCTCTAGCAATATAATGTTTTTGCATTGAATTGTATAAACAATATAAGAACGATGATATTTTCATGCATTGCATTGTATAAATGAATATTTATGTAAAAAGTAAATTGAATATTAATATTGAACAGCCACAAAACAACATTTTAAAAACGACTACTAAATAGCTCTTCACTTATTAACCTGTTCCATTGTTTTTATCTTCTTATGAAGAGGTAGAAAATTGGTATT
Source organism: Acleris laterana (assembly GCA_963966035.1). NCBI lineage: Eukaryota > Metazoa > Arthropoda > Insecta > Lepidoptera > Tortricidae > Acleris > Acleris laterana. The sequence continues at coordinate 2,097,003 of OZ014443.1, forward strand.
GGATAATTCCAGACTAGACTTTATTTTATTTTGTAAAACTAGGTTACGAGGTATATTCTTGTGGACAAAGGGCATTGGGTAAATTTGTTTGAAGAATATTGTCATTTTTTCTTTCAGCGGCCACGGATTATTTTTACATAGTTATTTAGAGGACCTCGAAATACACATAGATATATGTGATTTATAGCTTTTAATAAGATTTAAATGTTCAATTTTTGGTACTAAAATTATGCCTAGGTAAGAATATTAAATATCTCGGCTCCGATGCACTTCAGAGTATTACATTACATAACAAAACATGTTTATTTTGAATTATTCTATCATAATTTACCACTTTTACTAATGGCCGCTCACCTTGAAAATGTATGACTTTTACCCAAACCCCTTTATGTAAGCTCACAGCACCATACTCAGATATTTATCATTTAATACATTGCTGTGCTTTCGTGTTATTAAAACTTAGGTTAGATTAAATGTATATTTACCTTAAAAAAAGATTAACTTACGTTAACTTGGTCTGTTGCTTCTTCCTTCATAGTTTTACTTCTATTATTTGGAATTGGTTTTATGATACTCTTACCTTAAGTTTATTATTGTCATTGTTATGATGGTTTATTTGAAAAAAGACTGACTGTTGAGTTTCTTGCGGCGCTTCTTCTCAACAGTGGTCTCCTCTTGCGAAGCGCTGGTAAATTCCTTGCACAATAAAGATATTACATTTCATAAAGTCTATAATTTCTACTGTAACGTGTTGTGCTATGTGGTTTTATGGAGTTTGTTTCACTGTCTTGTTAAAAAAAATGCTTAGCGTATTAATATTCCGTCCTTGTATTCATATTTTATTTATAGAAGACTGTGAAACATGCTTTATCTTTAGCATATTGATTGCGGAAATTAAAAGTTTGTTTTCGAATTGATCGAAGTTAACTAATTTGTGCTCATCGATGAAGTGTGTACATACGAGGGTGCATTGAAAAGTTCTGAGCCTAAGGTTGTATATAATAAAAAAAAAACAAATAAATACTAGCAGGTAAAAGTGCCATATTTAATCGCCATTATGCACTATCTTTTGTTTTTTTCTTGTCACAATTTTGCATTTTATGCTGGAACTGCTACATAAGGTCACTGATTTTTCAAGTAATGGATAAAATTGAGCACCGTTCTGTCATAAAATATTTGCAAAAGAAGGGGTTAACACCAAAACAAATATTTGAAGATATGAACAAAACATTAGGGCAATCTGCTCCATCGTATGCTACCATAAAAAGATGGGTAGCTGATTTCAAACGTGGCCGGGAGACTGTTCAAGACGAGCCTAGGAGTGGGCGGCCGTTGACGGCTACTACGGATGAAAATGTCAATAAAATATTATATGCGATAATGAAGGATAGGCGATTGAAGATTGTGGAGATAGCGGAAGCAATGGGTATTTCTTATGAGCGGGCACAGAACATCATCACCGATGTTCTTGGATTTTCTAAGGTGTCAGCCAGGTGGGTGCCTAGACTGCTTTCAGTCGAGAACAAACGAGTACGTGTTACAATTTCCCAAGATTGTTTGGACATGTTTCAACGTGACCCCGAAGATTTTCTCAATCGTTTTATAACTATGGACGAGACATGGGTCCACCACAGTACACCAGAATCGAAAGAACAATCCAGGCAATGGAAAAGACCAGGTTCACCACCACCCAAAAAAGCCAAGGTCATTTTGTCAGCTAATAAGGTAATGGCCTCGGTTTTCTGGGATTGCAGGGGGGTTATCATGATAGACTATCTCGAAAAGGGCAAAACAATAAATTCAGAGTACTATTGTGCTCTTTTACGTCGTCTGCGAAAGGAAATTAAAATAAAGAGACCTGGAATGCTGTCGAAAAAAGTATTGTTTCACCAAGACAACGCTCGCGTTCACACTTCGGCGAAATCAATGGCACAAATACATGATTGTGGATTTGAAGTGCTGCCGCATCCCCCTTACTCGCCGGATCTAGCTCCTTCCGATTATCATCTCTTCCCAAACCTCAAAAAACACTTGGGAGGACAAAGATTTTCGACTAATATGGAGGTACAAGAAGCAGTAGACTCATATTTTAACGACCTCAGAGATTCTTTTTTTTTTGATAGGATAATGAAGTTGGAGGCGAGGTGGACTAAGTGCATTGACCTTCATGGAGACTATGTCGAAAAATAAAATTGTTATAAAAAGTGAGCCAGTTAGTTTTTTTTACCAGGCTCAGAACTTTTCAATCCACCCTCGTACAATTTAATCGATGAGTGCGAAAAAGTTAACTTCGTTCAATTCGAGAATGAACTTCATTATGAATGAACACTGGCTGTCAAAATTTAAATTCCCCGCCATTCCGCCATTTTTATTTGAATTTTATTGCCCACTAGCGCTACCGGTTCCGTAGTATGTTGCGTACCTGAACTACCACTAATGAACTGTCAGTTCTATGGTTGATTCCTATCTGTCTTTAGACATACCCTATAATCTGTGGACATGAGAACTAATAAGAAGCACAGATTATAGGATATGTGATAAGAAGTGTCTCAACCTCTCAATACTCTCAATTTCAAATGTCACTAGTGGTAGTGTTACAAATAGACACAGGATATTAAACTCAGATTATTATTCCGTCTTCCTCTCCTGTTTGCGTAATAGCCGGAATAACTTGATGGTAACTATTAACTATGCTTTAAAGCACTAGATTTGAAATTTCGGATGCCCCATCCTTCTCACTCGTCATTCGAGCTAAACTAAATCGGGAGAAAATGGACTCTATACTCATTCATCACGCACTGGCAACGATTGATAAGCTAAACAATTAATTTGTCTGTACTGAACTATGGTACTGAATCCGAGCGACTCTGTGGTAATGTTGTGTTGACAGATGTCACATGTCAAACCGAGTGTTGATATTTTCGCGCCATTTCTTTTATTTTCTGTTGCTGCATTTTATTTCGTTTACTTTGCTCTTATATTACATAGTGAATAACGATTGACTAATATTTCTTTTAGATACCAATAAAATGTTTACAGTAGTACATAGTTAATTATAAGTAACACGTTGTGGTTCAGTACAATCGCATTTAACATTTTCTACAAACATGCCTTCCGCGGCGGATATTGACCTGGAAAACGGTGGCACCAGTAGCCCCAAATCAAAGAATAACATGAAAACTACTTTAAACAAGTAAGTAGCTTGAAGATCCCTTAATTTGGAATGAAATAGTAGTGGATTCGTGCTGATCTAGTAGTCCGAAGAGCCCTTATATTCCCCAAAAAAATGAATTGAATTAGTAGTCGGAATTTGATGATTTTATTTTTGAATATGACACAAAAACTACATATCCTCTCAATCACCAAACATTGCAATATATGTTAAAGGTTGAGCTTTTGTCGATGTGGAACATGAGGTCTTGCCACTTTATTTTACCATTTCAAGTCAAAGGCTACCTATGTGTTTTATGAAAAATTTATGATGATCTTGATATTAGTTAATTTTGCTTATAATGGATGTTGGCAAATTGCCCTAAATAATAATAATAACCTGGTAACGCCCAGCAACCTCTTCTTTTGGGCCTTGGCCTTTGCCCAAAGAATAAGCCTTGCTTTTCAAAGAGGCAATGCCGGCACCATCACCACTGTATTTTTACCTATAGTTTAGTTATTTCAGTTAATTTAATCAGTGTAGTTTACATATTAGTTTTTTTTTTTACTGTTTTCATTAAATAAATTGGAGCGTTAATAGAATAGTCATTTATTTCTGAGTAATACTATTATTGATAACTTATAACTTTATTTGTATTTTAAAATAACTTTACAGATCAAAGTTAAGGTCCTCAAATGGGAAGCAGTTGTCAATTACGAGCATGTTTGCAGTAAAGAGGGGTCGGAGTCCCGTGGAAGACTCCAAAGTCACTCCCGTAAGTAACTTTACTATAAAATTGAATTTGATGTTAGTTTTAGCTCAAACAAACCTTTATAAATACTTGAATGATTACATACAGAGTTTATATTTATTATTTATATTTACCTACATAACAAGAATTTTACATAATATACTTTATAATCCCATTTATTTCCTGGTATAATGTGCATTTGTGTTTTTGTTTGTTTGTTTGTCTTAGGACCCTAAGGGCAAATCATGCCAGTTAAAAAAAAAAGTCTAATAGATCCTAATACAGGGACTGGTATTCTAGGCGCTAAAAACCATATTGTCTTTGATCTGTTAACATATTCTCAATGATTTCAAATTCTATTCTTTGTTAAATGGCTACTGTCCAGTGGGACAATTCTGCCAGTGCAGATGCTGATTAATCAGCAAGCTCTTATTTGCTTGACAGAAATGGTGGCTGACATCAAAACAATACGGTAACTTGTTAAATACAATACGAGAATAGAGGCCCATTCAAATTGAGAACCTCCTTCTTTTTTTGAAGTCGGCTAAGAAGTTAATCACTTCTGATACGTTCTTTCTTTGTGTTATTTATTTTAAGTTTTACTGCAATATTAATGTCAATATTTGTATAACATTTTTACTTTTTTAAATTATGGTTTATGAGTAAAAGTGAGTGTGTGCAGCGCAACTAATAATAATAAAAAATAAAAGTTTATTTTCTGTCACATAAGAGTGTATGTATGTATTTGCTGTCAGTTGCCTGCGCACTGACGTATTTTTGAATTTAATGTTCCAGAAAAAACTGAAAGTAAAACTCAATGATTCATCAGAATCAGTTGAGGAAGATAAAGAAAAACATGTTCTTAATGAAAGTGAACTCAAACACAAGATAACTGATGTAGAAGGAGCGGAAAACATTGAGGAATGTAAAAAACAAGGAGATTTAAAAAACAATGATGATGAAAATTTAAAAGAACAGGATGGATCAGAACAAGATGCAAATGTAATTGACATTAAAGATAAAGTTGATGACATTGAAGAAGATAAAAATACTGACAATAAAAACTCCATTGAAAAAACAGATGAAAAATCAATCAAAAGTGACGAAAAGCACAATCATGATAAGGAAAATAATGTAGACAATGTAAATATTCCAAATACTGACTTAGGGAATAAGACAAATTTAGTAGATCCTAATATGGAGAGATGTAATACATGCAGGCAGTTTATCAATAATTCTGACATCATATACTATCAAGGACACCCTCAGGATGCAGTGGAAGAATTTATAGCGCTAACTAATGAAAAACTAGTCTTGGCAGCAGGTAAAAATTGAGGAAGTTTCTTATATACAAACTGGCTATTTCCTTTGGCTCCTGGTGTTGATTATGCAATATCCTTGCAACAGTTACAGTTACTTTGACTTTTTGGCTAGTTGGTTGTCAACCAGAGAATACCTCGAAGCATTACATCTTCCATTCATTTTCTCTCAATATTCTCCATATTGCCCCTTTTGGACTGATCACCCTGGCACCCTTTTACTCTGCTTAATGTAATAATTTTGGTTGCTTTGCAGGTGATGAGGGTGACATCATGGAAAGGCCTCAGACGAATATTACTGGGTACTCAATATTTGACCGGGAAGGCCATTTGTGTGCCATTGACGGAGGACTTGTTGAGAGTGACGCTAGGATTTACATGTCTGGATATTTAAAATCAATTTGTTCCGAATCTCCTGAAATTGATGAGGAATCTGTTCCGGTTAAGGATGTAGGGCCTATTATAGAATGGTAATTTTTTTCTCTGTATATTTTTCTTTTGATCGTAAAATAGAATAATTAAATTAAAGCGTGATGTAATTCCTGTGATTCTAGGTTTATCCACGGATTTGATGGTGGAATGAAAAACTGCATCACACTTTCTACTGAATTTGGAGAATACAACCTAATGAACCCTAGCACTGAATACACGCCACTAATGAACAACTTGTACGAGAAAATTTGGATCAGCAAAGTTGTTGTTGAGTATTTGGAAGAGTTCCACTACCTTCTGCCTACTTACGAAGACTTGCTCCAGGTTATTCGAGAGGCTACCATTCCAGAACTGGGTGATAAACGTATGACTGAGGAGATGCTTCATAATCACGCCCAGTTTGTGTGTGATCAAGTAGTGAGCTTGGAAGCTGATGAAGATGACACGCCATTAATTACCCTCCCATGTATAAGAGAGCTAATAAAGTTGAATGGGATCAAATTCGGCAAGCGTAAAATCCGCGCTAAGATAGGCTACAAAAAGATAGATAAGAAAGCTTGGACGAAGGCCACCACAACGCCTCTCGTGAGGAAAACGTTTGAAAGCTTTTTCACGAACCAATTGGACAAAACAAATCATGAGCTCGTGCTGAGGAGGAAGAGGTGTGGTATTTGTGAGGCGTGCCAGTTGCCAGACTGCGGGGAGTGCAATGCTTGTAGAGCGATGGCCAAGTTTGGGGGTCACGGGCGGACAAAGAAGGCTTGCGTGAGGAGACTGTGCCCTAACATGGCCGTGCAACAGGCTGAGGACTCAGACCCAGAAGAAGACGATGAATCCAGACTAATAGCGGACAAGAAAGAACATGATAAGATTGATGATGCAGTACCCGTGAAACTGACAGGTTCAGGTAGTAGGAAAATAAAATGGATCGGCGAGCCTGTCAAAGCAGATGCTACTAAAGTTTACTATGAAAAAGTTGAAATTGATGGCTCTGAACTGTGCAATGGGGATTATGTTATGGTTGAAACTTCTCAAGCCAACATACCTGCTCTAGTCGCCAGAGTTGTGTACATGTGGATGGAAACTATAAACCCTAAGTCAGGGTACTTCCATGCGGAAGTCTTCATAAGAGCTACCGATACAGTGTTAGGAGAAGTAGGCGATCCCAGAGAGGTGTTCTTGGGAGACCGCTGCAGTCACGGGGCGCCCCTGTCCTCGATATTAAGAAAAGCTAATGTTGAAAGGCATGAAATACCCGAGAATTGGTTCCATCTCGGTGGGAAAGAAGTGGAAGACGATTCGTTCGATGACGACGGCAAAACATACTTCTTTAAAAAGTACTACGAAAGGTTTACCGCTCGATTCGAAGACCTCCCGGACGACCCCGAATGTCCCAACGAGTTGCGGAAGCACCGCTTCTGTCCTTCCTGCGAGCGTAAAACCAAGCGGGACGGCAAGAACATACCTAAAGTCTTCGGAAAATTGATGGAGAGATCCGAGGAAGTCAAAGAAGCGAACAGGACCGAATGGAGTTACGTGAAATGTCAAGATTACGAATACAAGAAAGGTTGCGGCGTGTTTCTCAAGCCGGGGACGTTTAAGTTGAAAAATAGTTTG
>OZ014443.1:2104472-2142133 GCA_963966035.1 Acleris laterana
ACACGCTCACTACCGTGGGTGTCTGCCGCACACCGCCAATAGACACAACAACTGGGCTGGACTCTATGGTTAGTTGCTCACTACAAGACCGCCAGGAGAACACGCTCATCCCGTGGTGTCTGCCGCACACCGCCAATAGACACAACAACTGGGCTGGACTCTATGGTTAGTGCTCACTACACGACCGCCAGGAGAACACGCTCATCCCGTGGTGTCTGCCGCACACCGCCAATAGACACAACAACTGGGCTGGACTCTATGGTTAGTGCTCACTACACGACCGCCAGGAGAACACGCTAATCCCGTGGTGTCTGCCGCACACCGCCAATAGACACAACAACTGGGCTGGACTCTATGGTTAGTGCTCACTACACGACCGCCAGGAGAACACGCTAATCCCGTGGTGTCTGCCGCACACCGCCAATAGACACAACAACTGGGCTGGACTCTATGGTTAGTGCTCACTACACGACCGCCAGGAGAACACGCTCATCCCGTGGTGTCTGCCGCACACCGCCAATAGACACAACAACTGGGCTGGACTCTATGGTTAGTGCTCACTACACGACCGCCAGGAGAACACGCTCATCCCGTGGTGTCTGCCGCACACCGCCAATAGACACAACAACTGGGCTGGACTCTATGGTTAGTGCTCACTACACGACCGCCAGGAGAACACGCTCATCCCGTGGTGTCTGCCGCACACCGCCAATAGACACAACAACTGGGCTGGACTCTATGGTTAGTGCTCACTACACGACCGCCAGGAGAACACGCTAATCCCGTGGTGTCTGCCGCACACCGCCAATAGACACAACAACTGGGCTGGACTCTATGGTTAGTGCTCACTACACGACCGCCAGGAGAACACGCTCATCCCGTGGTGTCTGCCGCACACCGCCAATAGACACAACAACTGGGCTGGACTCTATGGTTAGTGCTCACTACACGACCGCCAGGAGAACACGCTCATCCCGTGGTGTCTGCCGCACACCGCCAATAGACACAACAACTGGGCTGGACTCTATGGTTAGTGCTCACTACACGACCGCCAGGAGAACACGCTCATCCCGTGGTGTCTGCCGCACACCGCCAATAGACACAACAACTGGGCTGGACTCTATGGTTAGTGCTCACTACACGACCGCCAGGAGAACACGCTCATCCCGTGGTGTCTGCCGCACACCGCCAATAGACACAACAACTGGGCTGGACTCTATGGTTAGTGCTCACTACACGACCGCCAGGAGAACACGCTCATCCCGTGGTGTCTGCCGCACACCGCCAATAGACACAACAACTGGGCTGGACTCTATGGTTAGTGCTCACTACACGACCGCCAGGAGAACACGCTAATCCCGTGGTGTCTGCCGCACACCGCCAATAGACACAACAACTGGGCTGGACTCTATGGTTAGTGCTCACTACACGACCGCCAGGAGAACACGCTCATCCCGTGGTGTCTGCCGCACACCGCCAATAGACACAACAACTGGGCTGGACTCTATGGTTAGTGCTCACTACACGACCGCCAGGAGAACACGCTCATCCCGTGGTGTCTGCCGCACACCGCCAATAGACACAACAACTGGGCTGGACTCTATGGTTAGTGCTCACTACAAGACCGCCAGGAGAACACGCTCATCCCGTGGTGTCTGCCGCACACCGCCAATAGACACAACAACTGGGCTGGACTCTATGGTTAGTGCTCACTACACGACCGCCAGGAGAACACGCTAATCCCGTGGTGTCTGCCGCACACCGCCAATAGACACAACAACTGGGCTGGACTCTATGGTTAGTGCTCACTACACGACCGCCAGGAGAACACGCTCATCCCGTGGTGTCTGCCGCACACCGCCAATAGACACAACAACTGGGCTGGACTCTATGGTTAGTGCTCACTACACGACCGCCAGGAGAACACGCTCATCCCGTGGTGTCTGCCGCACACCGCCAATAGACACAACAACTGGGCTGGACTCTATGGTTAGTGCTCACTAGCTATAAAAATAGTACATTACTACAGACGCCCCGGGAAGTAGGCCGGGAGGCTGGCAACCCCTTTTCACGGCGAGGTATGTATAGTGCTTTTCTCAAACATATGCAATGAAATAAAAAAAAGACATCACTCAAAAAAGTAAATTGATAAATGTCCACCCTAGGGAAGAAAAGTAATTGCATGTTAAAATAAAGTACCAGGAGCGCAGCGGTAATAAGGAGGTATATCAGGCATCGCGCAACTTAGATCGCAGGCGGTGCGGGCAGCCGGCGGGCGGCGGGCGCACACGACACAGCGCGGATGTCTCCCAAACGTTTATGCACTCCTAGTATTTGACGTTATAACATTTTCTCAAAAATTTTCAAAATATAATTTAGATATTCAGCCTGTTCATAAAACTAGCTGTCATGGCCATATTAAAATAAAAAAAAAATTACTTCCCGGCCTAGGCCTTCAATTTTGTATGAAATTCCTTTACAGTTCTCTCGAGTTGTTCCGTAGGGAACGTGGCACTTTGAAGCCTAAAATAACTAACATAACGCCGACATTACATAGCATGTTTGAGAAAATCATATTACGTACCTACTTCACTTACGCCCTAAGTATTTATAAAATGTTTATGTCTAGTTTCAAGGTGAAAGGACAACATTCAGAGGTTGCACAAATTTACCATGCTGTATTAGATTTTCAATGTTTATTATCTTTCCAAGAACAACAAACAATTACTAACTTTCCTTTTAACTTATGTCAAACAGTAATGATATCGACATCATCACCATTATTTCTGTCTGTTGCGGCTTCGGTGAATTGCATAATCATGAAAATTTATTCAAAAAGGGGTCAAGGGGTTAGATATAGGAGCAAGAATTCGAACCAATTCATTGAAAATGGCAAAGTTTGAAAAATCAAACACCCTAATTGACAACATTTCATGTTGGTGACACCTGCAAATTACTATACGAATCGAAAGGGTTTTACCTCCTGAACACGGCAAAATATTTATTTTGATTTATTTTTCTTTATTTTCAAAATTACAAGTAAGTTAATAAAAATATCGAGTTTTACCAATACTATGCCTGAATAGATATAATACCATTGCCTTTTTCACGAGAAAAAAATGCTGTCATACTTCAAATTAGACATTGACACTATTGACAGATGGATAGAGACTTAGGGCCATTTGCACGCAGAATTTAACCCTGGGTTAACGCATTAACTCGACTTAGTAGACGTCAGATTCATACGAAAACTGTCATTTTAACTCGAGTTAGTGTCTTAACCCAGGGTTAAACTTTTCGTGCAAGTGGCCCTTTATCGGTTGACGTGATACTTTTTTGTATACAGATTGGACTAACGTAATAATAATATGTCCATTGCAGGGATTGAAAACCGGTATATTTTCCGTACCGGTTAGAGCCGCACTTTGAGAGCCTAACCCATAATAAAGGTTACGCTCGCAAGAACCGCTCTAACCGGTATCTCTATGTCGGAGCGTAAACAGGGAACGAAATCAATTTACCGGTTAGAGAGCGGTTCCTCCGTGTGGGGGGTGAATGACCGCTCGTTTAAGGAGACAGGATTTGTTTGCTATGGTATTAGATTGATAGCGCAGCCACCTGCAGCGCCTCGACGCGCGACAGCGGTCATTCATCCCGTATCGAAACACAGAGTACCGGTTAGGGAGCGCTTCGAAATAACGTTCCCAAATCATTTCGTTCGAACGTAACCTAAATTATTAACCGGTTTAACCTAAATAAATACCGGTTTATTTGTAACCGGTTACAATCCCTGGTCCATTGTGTCGTAGAAATGAAGTTACGCCCTTTTAGAATAAGTACATCTTAATAGATTAATAATAAAAAAATATTCATTCTAGAGAAAATTTAAAACTATTAGTGTCTTTCTCCTTCCAAACAATATCTATAAAACGAATAAAATTAAAGTCTTGAAAATATGAAATCTTGTCAATTGTGTTCCCAGGTCGCATCGCATGGGACGGGTACTTCAGCACGACAGTGACGGACCCGGAGCCCATGGGCAAGCAGGGCCGCGTGCTGCACCCGGCGCAGCACCGCGTGGTCTCGGTGCGCGAGTGCGCGCGCTCGCAGGGCTTCCCCGACACCTACCTGTTCGCAGGCACCGTGCTCGACAAGTACCGACAGGTAACAACACCCCTACATGCAGCGACAGGAAACTGGCTCACAGGTAGGGTTGCCACCCGTACTATGATATATAGTATTGTACTATATTTCAGCTGTCCGTACTTTATAATATATGAAAGATATAAAGCACGCTAAAATACTTTATTTTTAAGAACAATATAATTTCGAAATTAGAGTCTTAAAATGTGGTAACATAAATAAATTTTGGTCTATTAAGACGTTTCTGAACGACAAAATGTTATTGAGAGAAGCGAGTTCAAACAAAAATATGTCTTTAAAAATATATAAAAATATACTATATTTTTGTTGTTTGTACTATATTTTTTGGTCCTATAACTCACCATATACTATATATCTTGATAAGAAAGGTGGCAACCCTACTCACAGGTACCGACAGGTAACAACACCCCTACATGCAGCGACAGGAAACTGACTTACATGTACCGACAGGTAACTTCACCTCAATATGTAGCGACAGGAAACTGGCTTACAGGTACCGACAGGTAACTTCACCTCAATATGTAGCGACAGGAAACTGGCTTACAGGTACCGACAGGTAACAACACCCCTACATGCAGCGACAGGAAACTGGCTTACAGGTACCGACAGGTAACAACACCCCTACATGCAGCGACAGGATACTGGCTTACAGGTACAGACAGGTAACAACACCCCTACATGCAGCGACAGGATACTGGCTTACAGGTACCGACAGGTAACAACACCCCTACATGCAGCGACAGGATACTGGCTTACAGGTACCGACAGGTAACTTCACCTCAATATGTAGCGACAGGAAAACGGCTCACCCGCAGGAACCGATACGGACGTGTTCGCTGGCCCCGCCTGTGATAAATACCGACAGGTTAGCAAAGCTAAGCTACTAAATAGGTACAGACAGGTAACCAGCTACACGACAACGCGTCAGTATTTAGATTTTAGAAACTATTCGGTGTAGTTACTATATGTGAGTTGATGTAAAACAGGTGACTACGTGTAGTACAGTCCGAGATTAAATTTGGTACCCACCTTAGGGCCAAAGTCAATCTAACATTCTACAACAATAAGGTCGAGTTTCCTAAAAGTAACAAATGACTTGACATCACAAATGACATTGACGACTTCAAGCATATCTTTCTTGAAATGGGTCCCAAATTAACGCTCATGACCAGTAATCGGGGTTTTGGATGCGACTTGGGGTGAATGACCTCAATCATTATGCTAGTATGGATATGCCGCGGGATTCCGGGCTTTCGTGTGGTTTTTTTTGGACAGATTTTTCATCATATTGATTATAGATTTTAATAAAATCATTTATTTCAAATATTTAGCATATTAAATTTTTATTACTTTTGGTCTCTATAAAGTTTTTAAAAAAAACATTATTTTTCCAATTAGGGATAATGTTCACCTATTTCGTTTAACATCTAAAGCCCATTTATGAGCCGAAAACGATGATAGCGGGGCGAATTTGTATAAAGAAATTTCATCGGATGCGAATTCGTGTGATATTTGTTCGGCGTGTGTTCTGATATCATCTAAATCCGGATTTCGAGCCTGCTTCTGTTTTTTATTACAAGATATTAATCGAAATTACAAGGCGTTTGAAATAAACGTTATTATTATTGAATAAATATCGCGGGATTATAGTCACATCCATACTATGATTACGACTCGAAATCCCGCGAATTGCATCCAAAACTCCGATCATTGCTCATGACCGTATCTGCCCACAGATGTGCAACAGGATCGCTTACAGTTGCCAACAGGTAACCAGTGCATTCAATGTTAATGGTTAATTTTATTTTGTGCTATTATTATGTATTCCTTTAACCTTGTGATGTAACTTACTTTTAATAAGTTAAGTTAAGTCCATTAAGTCCGCATCTTCCAGGTATAAGGCCAATAGTTTCCTAATACGTGCAGGTAAGAAAGAGCTTGAACAACCTGGCAAAAGAGCTGGACCTACATAGATACATTTAACAGCAAGGCTCAATCCGTAAGACAAAAATTGTTCGCTAGGTGCTTGGAGTGAGTGAAACTGGCATGTGTTTGCGAATCATAGCTGCTAAATTTAATTAATTTATATTTGTGTTTGTGTCGTTCTGTGTATTGTACGCATTTAGATTTTGTTTTCTATATCTATTAGTGAGATCCTGTAATTGGCTAACGTTTTCCTATTCTGTCTATTGTTCTAATTGTATAGCTGTTGGATTTCCTTAACATAAATAACTAAATAAATAAATAATTGAAAATTACCTTTTGCTAGAGTTTCTTGCAGCGCTTTATCTCTGGTCTTTTCCGAAGCTCTAGTAGCTCTAGGACCCTGTGGCCAATTTACTGAATAAATATTTTGAATTTGAGTTCAATTGCAGGCTTAAAAAAAATCACGTTACATATTTTTTTTATGGCATCGAGTAGACAAACTAGCACACAGGCCACCTGATGGTAAGTGGAAACTGTGACCCATAGACATTCGCAATCACAAGACTGCAATGCAATCCTAAGACTGCAAATGCGTTGCCAACCCTGAGGCTAAGATGGAATGCCTCTATGCTAGTCATTTCACCGGCTGTCTTATCCCCAAACCGGAACACAACAATGCAACAACAACAATCAATCTGATACTAATTCAGACATTTGCTTTTAGATCGGCAACGCAGTGCCGCCGCCTCTAGGAGAGGCTGTGGGTAGGGAGATCAAGAAAGCGCTGGCGCTCAACCCTTCCTCTTGAAACGTGCCGTATTACCTGACTGACGAAGAAGTAATGTTACATTCATAGTACAAATGTTATAAGGAACCATGTTAAACTATTAAGTATGACCAAGCATAACAGCTTTAAATTAAGAACGTTTTTAAATAAAATCTTTACTGAATTAAACTGATTAATTTTCCTATATGGCCTTATAAGTTATCATATATGATGGAACTTTTTGTTGGATTTTTGCACCGAGTTCAATTCCTTCTTTCTAGCATTAAAAAAAATTAAGGCTGCCCATAGACAGAATAATCTCACAAGTACAATAGTACATTGTGCATCAAGGGTAGTAAGAAGGGAATTACTAACGAGTGATAGAAGAAGGCTTTTAATGACTCGAGTTAGTAATCCCCTTACTGCCTGTGATACATACAATGGTTTTCATCACATTTGTGAGGAAAAAACACTTTAACACTGCAAAATATAAAGAAATAACTTTTGACGAACGTGAACGTAAATGGAAACGATATTTTTTTTGTGACCTCTACCACAGATAATAACTGCGTTTAGTTTCGACCTGGATTCGAGCCAGATTTAGCCAATTTGATAAAAATTTATAATTGGGTAAGTAAAGTTTTTGGAAAAGATGTAAATTATATTTTTTTTCGATAGTCGTCATCCTTAAGATCATAGAACTGCGGCTCTTTTACTTTTATTTCCTCTAATATTTTAGAAATCTTTTTTTTAGTTATGAAGTTGACATTTGTACACTTCAATGACCGACAAGCTTGTTGCCTTCGTATTTAATGAAATAGAAAAAAAAAACTGTCACTTCTATATCTGTCAACGTCAAATCAAATCAAAGTAAACAAACGGTTTAATTCAAATAAGTAACTTCAAGTAAATCTTTGTAATACTCCATTTCCACAGTCCGTGTGGGATTGCCTGAATTCATTGCGTGGATTGTACAATTCAAAAGTGCTCTCGTGGCTATCAAAAAGCAGAGCAAGAGTCGTCGAGAAAGGTAGAAATCGGTGTCCAAGAAGAAGTGCCAAAGGGTTCGAAAATAAATCTTAGACCAAATATCGTGCAAAGGTCTTAAAGCAAAGCGGCAAAACGAAAGTCCAGAGTTCGTTCTGAGATCGTTAAAAATATTTCTAAAAACACTGATCACATGAAACACAAGCAAACAGAAAATAGCCGTTGTATTGAATCGTTTGTTTACTTTGATTTGATTTGACAATGACAGATATAGAAGTGTTTTTTTTCTTTTTCATTAAGTACGAAGGCAACAAGCTAGTCAGTCATTGAAGTGTACAAATGTCAACTTCATAACTAAAAAAAATATTTCTAAAATATTAGAGGAAATAAAAATAAAAGAGCCGCAATTTCTTGATCTTTAGGATGACGACTATCGATAAAAAATATAATATACATATCTTCCAAAAACTTTACTTAGCCTATTACTAAAATTAATGATAAATGTTGATATAAACTTGAAATAGGTCTAAAAATAATAAAGTAATGTAAGTTAGTCTATAGCTAATTTTTAAAGACGAAATTAGATACCGATTTAATTTTTGGCTGAAAATTAAACCTCCTTAGTCAGAAATGATGTACGAAAGAGTTGCAAATTTTGAAAAGAAAGTCATTACTCCCTAGGGATGACAAACTCGCCATAATTCCCGCGGGAACAATTTAGGCCATTGTCCTTCTGTATACAGGCATGGAATAACACCATTTACGAGCAAGTGTGATGAAAATACGTTTTGCCACCCTTGTAATTTTACTGGTTGCCTTACCTCCCGCACCTCAACGCAACTATACCAAAATAGTTATCAAGCGGCTGGTGAAAGGGAATTGAGATCCATAGGCTTATTCGCTAACGCACTCGCAACCGTTTTCATTTTGACAGTCCGAAGGCGAAGTCGATGTAGAGTGCGTTAGGCGATACGATAGGCCATCAGGACGGACTTTGCTTAAGGTCCTTCCACCGGTACCCTGCCTTTATGGCAAAATAATTCATCATTTCATTCGCCAACCCACTTTTTTCTTTAACTAATTAAATCAGGATTTTTTTCAGTACCATCTATAGGTTAGGTTAACTTACTTTTTATAAAAATCCTGAGATATGTGCAATTATTGGAAAAAAAGTAGGTTAGCAAATTAAACTGTTGGTAAACGATACATTTTGCCAAACATATTTCTGCCAGAAGGCAGAGAAACCTAACAAAAAGAAACAAATTCAATGCACATAGATTTTTATTCATTTCATTAGAACCTCTTTAGTTTTCCGTTTAATGTTCTTAACGAGAAGACTAAGCTCTGCATCTTCTTTAGACTTCTTGGGTTTTACTTCTTCCTCAGTAGGATTGTCAGCTGGTCGCCTTTTCAGTTTCTCTTGTATTAGTTTGTCCATATTCTTAGTCTTCTTGAAATTGGGATCAGTTGGATCAATATTGAAATGATGTGACTTATACAGAGCAGAAAACCTCTTATCATTCACGTCAATGTCGAAATCTGGGACAGCTTGCTTTTGTTCCAGCATCTTTTGTTTCAGTTTCCTTTTCCTCTTAGATTTCTTTGTGCTCTCTGCATCCTGAATTTTCTTGAGACTGAAATGGACCTTGCCATCGTCTTCATCATCTAAAAGTAGTTCTAATTCAGCTTTACGTTTTTCATCCTCTTCATCTTCAGGTTCGCTTTCATTTTGCTTCTTTTTAGATTTCTTCACCTTAAATTCAGGTTTATTGAATTCCTCCGCGAAATAGGGATCATTCATGTCTATATCGGAAGGAACGTCGTCTGATTCTGCATCTGATGCTTCTCTTTCTGCTTTCTTCTTCATTTTTTTCTCTTTTTGTTTCTCCTTCTTTTTCTTCATTAGTTGTTCAAACGGAGTCATGTTTTTGTCATCTTAAAAGAAAATAAATATTATTAACGTCCGTTCCATAAATGCAAAATTTTTAGAGGATCGCTACCAGAGGGCTTGGCCTAAGAACTTTTCCCCCTAAATCAATTGCGATTTCCATGATTTTTGAATATATTTTAGTTGTTATGAAAATCAAGATTTGTTTGTTTCCGTTTTGTATTTGTTTTGGTTTGTTTCTTTCAAAGAAATATTTCCTTGAAAAGAAAAAATTACAGACTTAGTTTTTCAAAAATCGTAAATATTGGACTAGGTTTACGGGAAGAGAAACGTTATCGCATTTTGTATGGAAATTGTCATCTTGACGATTATGGAAGCTCATCTTGATATTTACTTTTATATTCAAAAATCGTGAAAATCGGACTTAATTTAATGATATCGCCCGAAGCTAAAGTCTGGAATATTTTAGACAACTACGCGATTAGTGTCACTTCACAATTTTCTTAAACAGAATATGGAAAGTAATGATCGGGCGTGTAAATAATTCAAAATACCTAAACCGAACTGTAAATTGGTTTATTTACACACATAACATAATTAGGCCTTAAAACACTCATGTGATCCTATTATGAAATTCGCTGACACTCGTTTCATAAAACTACACTCGAGTTCTAAGGCCTCTCATTATGCATCAGTTGCATAAACTACTATTGTGAAATCACCGAATGACACCGTCTTTTCATTTTTTGTCACTTCTATTGACCCCCATCTGTAGTATTTTAGTTTCAGGTGAAGCTAATATGTATGTAATAAGTGTAAGAAATACCTTGAGTTAACTTTTTCTTGACAAGTTCTTCAGCCTTGTCTCTGGCCCCAAGGCCCCACGTGATCTCCATCTCCATCTCTTTGTTTTTCTTGCTTTCCTCCGTCTTATCAATGTCTGCTAGAAGTTTCTTGTACTTCAGTATGGGGTCCTCATCGTCGTTGTCGGAATGAGAATCATTTGCGATTTGAACCGGATTTTCATCAGCTAAAAAAGAACTAACCAGTTTAATTATAATTTATTGTAGCACAAGGCTTGCTAAGTATGATCATTAGCATCACTCACTAATGGCTATGCTTTGCTCTTGTTGGTCGAGTAATTTCCATTCTTTCCTATTCAGTCTTAAGGGCATGAGTTTTGACATAGTATGTGTGAGAGAGAGTTACTTGTTTTAAATTATACTTCTTATTGGATTGTTTAATTTAAAACAGACTTATTTAATTATAAAAATTGGTTAATTAAGAACAAGACAATATTTAAAAAGTTACAAATGAAAATTGAATCTTTAAGTTAAAATTAAACTAAAATAGTTAATTTTGCCAGCCTTTCGGTTTATTGTTTTTTTACAGAACAAGCTGAAAATATTGCCAAATTAAGTAGGATGTATTTCTACTCTTTTTAATATAATTAAATTTTTATCATAAGTGGTTATATTATAACTAGGCATCGGAGTTTTTGTCGCACGGTAAGACTAATAGCAAGTTATGGAGTCGTCATTTGCCATAAATCTAAACTCTTATTCATATTCATACGCATTTATTTATTTAATTATTTAGGTTTTTTTTTATATTCAAGGACAACAACGTTGACGAGTTTAGAAACGATTATTTAATGTTATATTTGGAAAATAAATGTTGCAATAAAAAATAATTACCGTTTTTATACTCATTTAATTACGAAAATTTATTACACGGCAGAAGTGAATGTTTTAGTCCACACTAGTGGCGAATTACCTTTACGCAGGAGTATAGTTCAAGTTATGAATTTATAATGTAATAGTTTTTTTTTTTTTACTTGACTAATATAAATATACACGACCGACTGCTATAGAGGCATTTTAAGATAAATTAAATAAATGAATAAGAGTTTAGATTTATGGCAAATGACGACTCCATAGCTTGCTATTAGTCTTACCGTGCGACAAAAACTCCGATGCCTAATTATAACTACGCTAGCTAGCTATTTCGGTTCATGAGATACAATACGTAGTATGTTTAAGTTACCTTCGTCCTCGCTGTTGGAAGCCAGGTACTCCCTCAAGGCCAGGTCGTCGACGGCGCCCGCGCGCGCCCCGCGCAGCGCCTCGGCCCGCGCGGGCGCCGTGGCGTCCCACGTGAGCTCCACGCGCGCCTGCTGCAGCGCCGTCGTCGTGAACAGCCGCGGCTTGTACCTGGACAGGTCCGGCAGCGACGTGCACTCTTCGCGGGGCTCCTGGTGACATCATTATAAAAAATGTAGCACCATAGTAACATCAACACAGCAATCCTAAGACCGCAATCTCAAGACCGCAACCTTAAGACCACAATTCTAAGACTGCAATCTTAAGACCACAATCCTAAGACTGCAATCTTAAGACCAGAATCCTAAGACGGCAATCTTAAGACCACAATCCTAAGACTGCAATCATAAGACCACAATCCTAAGACTGCAATCTGAAGACCGCAATCTTAAGACCACAATCCTAACTCTGCAATCTTAAGACCACAATCCTAAGACTGCAATCTTAAGACCACAATCCTAACCCTGCAATCATAAGACCACAATCTTAAGACTGCAATCCTAAGTCTGCAATCCCAAAACTGCGATCCTTAGAGTACAATCCTAAGACTGAAATCCTAAAACTGCAATACTAAGACTGAAATCCTAAAACAACAATCCTAAGACTGCAATCTTAAGACCGCAAATGCTTTGTCATCCCTGACAACTAGAGCAGTAAACACTGCTGTATTGCAGTAAAAAACTAAATCCAAACGGACCCTGCGAGTCGTACCTCCCACTAAAGAAAAAAATGTACATTTCTCCAAGATCCATAGTCAGATCCTGACGTGTTGACAATGGGACCAACTAGATATACCCAATGAAACAAAAAAAAAAAAGGATCCTGAAGAATTGAGAAACTCTTTGAAGTTGCTTAAAAATATGGTAAACCTGATCAAACGTGACGTCATCAGGTATGAACCGCATGTCGAGCCTGGTGGCGCTGCTCTCGTACTCCATGTTGTCGCAGTCCGCGTACAGCTTGTCGGCCGTGGCAGCGCAGTCGCATGCCACCACGGCGTAGTAATACTTCAGCCGGTTGAGCTGGTAGCGGCGGAGCTTCTCCATGTGGTACGATGAACCTGAAATCCAACAGATACAAATGGGTTTAAAAAGTCTTAATTTTTTTTTTATGGCATAGAGAAGACAAACGAGCACACAGGCCACCTGATGGTAAGTGGAAACTGTGACCCATAGACATTCGCATTCACAAGACTGCAATGCAATCCTAAGACTGCAAATACGTTGCCAACCCTGAGGACTAAAATGGAATGCCTCTATGCTAGTCATTTCACCGGCTGTCTTATCCCCAAACCGGAACACAACAATGCGAACACTGTTGTTTGGCGGTAGGTTAATGGATAAGTAGGTTTTTAGCAGACTAGTAGAGACCTGTTGGTGTTAATAATGTCGACGGGCGGCGGAGACCTTTTTCTATAATCGGCTGCCTGATTACCCATAGAATGGCAAAAAAAAACTTAAACGCACGTAAAAGAAACCAATAACAGGTATGAGAACGGTACCCATACCTGTTTATGGTTTCTTTTTTAATACAATTTTTGTAGATGAGTTATCATAACAATTTACAGAGGGTTTTATTGTTACCTTAATGCTTATGAGGGGTTAATTCAGATCATTTAGTTAGTTATGGTAAATTTTAGCCGATGTTTTTTTCGGTAAATATACTTACCTAAAAAATGACAAAAAAGGCATTGTTTAAAGATAACTTGGCAATATGATCCAATTTCTAACAAGGAACTGCTGCTTGATTAGTATTTTTCATATTTTAGTGCTAAAGAAAATTATGAAAAATTTACAATCTGCTTCTCTATTCTCACCTTCCTCATTACCACCATCGTCCGACAGGCCGCTGTCTGCCTCGCGCTCCTCTGTCAGCTCGATAGGCCCGCGCACCTCCTCTTCCTGCATCCTCTTCAGACCATACTCGGAAGGATAAATCTATTAAACATAATAATGCTCCATTCACATTAGGTCGGTGAATGTGGCGGTCGCACTTGGTTTGACCGGATTCATTATTTACTATGAGTCACAACTTCATGTCAGATTAGAATTAGAATCCGAAGAAATTGCGGGTAAAAGCTTGGATAACTCACCGTTATCTTGTAAATGATGCCCCCTGGAGGCAGGAAGGAGCTCAGCAACACCATGATGTCCGTAGCTTTGATGTTGTCCCAGTCCATGTTGCAGATGGCTATTCTGTAAAAAAGAAGTAATAATGACAATTTAATGTATAATAGTTTTGCGGCTTAAAAGGTTACTGACACAAAGCATAAATTTAATTAATTGACTAACAAATAATATTTGAAATATTAACAGTTGCTTCATGCTTCCAGAGCTATATAAACGCCAGACTCGTTCAACAATGCCGTCCCTCTATATTATATATCAAAATGTTCGAGGCCTCAATACAAAATTGAAAACCTTTAGAAATAATATAATCTTAGCCCTTGAAACTGACATTGTTTGTGTTACGGAGACTTGGCTGTCTGAGTCTGTTGAAGACTCTGAACTTGTGGGGGGAGAATGGAGTGTCTTGCGCCGGGATCGGGCTGCGGGGCGGCAAGGTGGAGGTGTGCTGATGGCGGCACGGCCAGGGGTCGCGATGCGCCGCAGGCCGGAGTTCGAGACGCCTGATGGTGAAGACTTGTGGGCTTCATTCCCAGTTGGGCAAACGACCTGCCATGTGTGTGTCGTTTATATCCCTCCCAGTGCCGCGGATGACGTCTACATGAGTTTCTTTCACAAAGTGGAAACGTTTATCGACTCTCTAAACGGCCTGGTGGTAATTACCGGTGATTTGAATTTGAACCCTAAGTATTCTTCAGTTAATGTCCTAAGCTATTATTGTTATTTTTCAACTGTATGTGGTTTGCAAGAGACGAATGATGTGGTGAATTTGTATGGTGGAGTATTAGATGTTGTGCTGGTGCGGGGCCAAACTACCGCGATGAAGACCTGCGAGGTTGACGGAGGAGGCCTTGTGTCACACAGGGACGCGTATCATCCCCCGCTCGAAATCTCCATATCACTCGCGAAATCCGGTCTCAATCGACTGCTACTAGAACCTAGCAATGTTGACTTGTGCTATGATTGGAATTTTAGCAAGGGTGACTATGACCTTCTATACCAGTTAATGTCTGAGGTGTCCTGGAACGATGTTCTTAGTTCTTGCAATGTCAGATCTGCTGTCTCTCTCTTTTACAATTTATTGTATGGTGTTTTTGACTCGTGCATACCGAGAAAAACTAGACCCAATAAACCGAGAAGGCGTTACCCGGTTTGGTTCACGTCTGTCCTCATCAACGACATAAAACGGAAGGCTCTTTTGCATCGGAACTGGAAGCGTACGGGAGACTTTGCTGCGTATACCGCCTTTTCCAGTCTTAGGGCTGACATTAAATCTCGTGTCTCAGTTGCCTATGACCACTATATTTGCCAGATACAGACTAAGCTTTCTGCTGATCCTCGTGCTTTTTGGCAGCATATTACAAACCTTAAAACCAAGGGTGGTTTTGAGACACGAGTTACCTATGAGGGAAATGAGTACGAAGGCGGCGCGGCAGCTCAGGCTTTTGCTGATTTCTTTTCTTCTGTTTTTTTGCCAAACGAGCCTCATCTGGATTTCAGAAGGGTTGTTCATGAAGACCTGACGCATGATGCCAACTATGTCCATGTTGACCATATATCTTTACTTGATGTCGAAGCTTCCATACGTCTCTTAAAACCTAGAAGCTCCCCTGGTCCTGACAACATTCCGGCATTTATTCTGAAGGGTTGCAAAGAGTGGCTTATCCCTCCCCTGCATCATATTTTTAATTTGGCTGTGCGCACGGGGGAATACCCGGATCAATGGAAAATTACGCGAGTGCGACCAATTCCTAAGACTAATAATTCGTCCCGGGTCGAGGACTATAGACCTATAGCCATTCTTTCATCCATTCCCAAGCTGTTCGAGTCCATCATGAATAGACTTGTTGCTTTTCAAATCCAGCCGTTCCTTTGTGATTCCCAGCATGGCTTTAGGCCTAAGCGCTCTGTTGAAACGAACCTCCTTACTCTGGTAGATTCAATCTCGGACCATTTGGATGCTGGAATACAGGTCGACGTGTTGTACTTCGACTTTAAAAAAGCATTCGACCGCGTAGATAATGATGTGTTGTTGAGCAAGTTGTGCAATATCGGATTTTCCCCTAAACTACTCCAGTTTTTCGGCAGTTATCTGCGCGGCCGGCGACAGTATGTGCAACACGGACACTTTGTCTCGAGGGCGTATCCGACTCGTTCGGGTGTCAGTCAGGGTTCCATACTGGGTCCGCTCCTTTTTGGCATATTAACCAATGACTTGACTTCAGTTCTTCAGTCGGCCGGGTGCTTACTCTATGCTGATGACTTAAAGTTGATTTATGGTGTACAGGGGATCGCTGATTGTGCTTCACTTCAGAATGACATTGACAGTGTTTACCAGTGGAGCTGCAATAATAGACTTGCTTTTAATGTGGCCAAATGTGCGGTCATAAGTTTTAGTAGAGCTCGCGTTCCACTGCTACATAATTACTTTTTAGGTTCCGAATCGATAGTTCGCGTCAACACCATTCGGGATCTTGGCGTCATCCTTGACTCCCACCTAAACTTTCATGACCACATGAACGCGTTGACGCTAAACAGCCACAAAAGATTGGGCTTTGTTTTAAGAAACGCTAGGGATTTTCGTGACTCCAAAGCCATAAAGCTTCTGTACACGGCTCTGGTCCGAAGTAAACTTGAAGCGGCCTCTGCTATTTGGAACCCCTACGAGGCAACTTACGTGTTGCTCCTGGAGAGAGTCCAAAAAGTATTCTTACGTTTTTTGTATAAGAAAATGTTTGGTTATTACCCTTTTCTATACCCTACGAAGTTTCTCCTAGGTGCTTTGGGCTTCAACTCTCTGGAGGTCAGGCGTAACGTCCGGCTTCTCACTCTAACCACCGAAATCTTGCGGGGGGAGCCTGGGTGTGCTGAATTGGCAGCACAACTTCTGCGTCTATCGGTTCCTTCACGATCTAGAATCGATTTTCGGCCTCGTATTCGCCATCTGCTGGCAGTTCCGACGTGTCGTACTGTGTTTCGCAGGAATTCTCCTTTGGTCCGTGCCTTGCACCTTTTAAACGGGCTTCTCGCATATGCCCCAGAGCGGGATGTATTTGCTAGCGGATGGGCTGCACTGCGAGATGAATGTTTGAGGTACTGCGAGAGTATGGATGTGCGTGTGTCGTCAATTCCTTAATTTGATATTGCTATTCTATTTTCATTGTATTTTATTGCAATTTTCGGTATTTGTAAGTATCTATAATTTCACAGTGCCTTGGTTTTGTTATACTGTTATACTGTGCAATTACTTTGTAAGAATAAATAAATAAATAAAGAATAAATAAATATAGGTGTAAAACTTAATAAAATGACCTTTTGCATGTAGTTGTGTACAAAACTTATTTGGAATTTACATCAAATTTCAAAATTATTGTCTATACTTTTAGGTATTTAAAAAAATGTAAACAATCCAAACCACGTGACATTGTTAAACAGCCAATCAAAACTGTTTTATTGCACTTTGCCATATCAGTGTTTTGCTTCTATTGGCTGACGAACTATATCACCTATATCACGTAGTAGATTTGTTTACACTTTTTTAAATACCTAAAAGTACAAACTATACAATATTGTATGATCTATACAGATGTTTTACTACTAAATCCAAGAGGTTAATTTACTTAAGTTTTTCACCTATATCAGTTTTGATTAATTCAGATTAATTTGAATAAAGAATTAAGGAATTAATAGTTTGCTACTCTATTATTATACCACGTATAGTGATGCTATCTACATACAATTCTTTTTTTTTGCAAATTAGTAATAACATAGTAAATTTAGCGCGTTCAAAATATTTGCTCATAAGTTATACTTCAGTAAAGACCGTAAATGAGACCTTTTAGTGGCTTCCTCTGTAGTATCTGCCTCAGCATCAAGTGCGCCCCACTCGTGTTCCACATCACTCTCCTCCTCCTCCTC
Source organism: Acleris laterana (assembly GCA_963966035.1). Taxonomy (NCBI): domain Eukaryota; kingdom Metazoa; phylum Arthropoda; class Insecta; order Lepidoptera; family Tortricidae; genus Acleris; species Acleris laterana. Next base: position 2,122,350 of record OZ014443.1, read on the forward strand.
GCTGGTATCTTCGTCTGACGAACTGTCCGTGAGCAGCACACCTACACAAATAATAGATGTCATAAAATACTGTTTCATGGTGTACAAGTGCACTATATAAATGAATGACAAATTTTCGTTACGCAAATGAAAGTTACTGTTGCGTAATTTTAGCCTTTACCACATATACTTGTTTTGGACGCCACCCAGTAAATGATAAAGTACGTAACTTTAGCACAATATGTTACCTTCTCCTCGTGCATAATCAACATCTAGATCTTGCAATCTTTCCTTAGTTTTGATGTTTAATTTGCCTCGGACAAGTTTGTCATTTTGCAACGGGGGTGCTACACCAACAACCTGATCGTCGTCGATTTGAGGTCGTTTGACGAATCGGCCTGGCTGAGCCTCCTCCGACTGATCTTTATTTGACGTTTCCTTGTCATCTTTGTCTTCCTCGTCTTCAGATTCAGAACTGGCTTCAGAATCTTCCAATTCATAGTATTTTCTCAAGTTTTCTGTACTAGTCTCGTTCACGGGTCGCCCTCTCTTATCCACAGTATATTTCACTTTAAACTTAGAATCATTGAACATAGACTGAAAACGTTTGTCAATTTTAACTTTCCTTTCATGTTTGGGTATTTGCCTGTATCGTGGGTCGTTAACGTACTTTGCAAAGCGACTGTCTTTTAATATGTCACCCATTTTAAGTAAGTAAAATAAAACTTAAATACTAATTTCTTAGGTTTACAAATTAAAGGGACATCAAGACTTTCCACGGCCCAAGAACATATACAGACAACATAACCTAGAAATCATCTAATTGTCCTGCTAATGTCAACCAAATGTCAGAAAAACGTGAGTAGTACTCCTATATACGTATAATCGTTTTGACTGCACTTTGATTTCGTTTCCTTGTTTTTTAATTTGAAGGAAATGTATAACACAATAATAAGGTTTTTGACTGTTATTTTCTTAGAATATTTTAATCAACTAACTGGGAATCTTTTGTACGCCATAAAAAATAATAATAATATATGCAATGTAATGTATTGAAATGGAACGTATATGCGTTTTAAGACGTTTTTTTGTCATGCTAAGTTATTTGTCGCTTGTATACTTGTTAGATAACTTTAGTCCTTACACGTACACATTTAATTTTAGCTCCCATTTACATCTTAATTGCAGATCAAAATTTGTGAAAATTCATGTCTGAAGTCGTTAGTAAAATCATTTACTTTTGCCGAAAAAAGAAAATCGTGAAAAAACGTTTCAGAGCTGTCAAATTTCATCGACCCATTGATCTTTTTCGTCATCCGTTCTTAATTTTCTGTTTATATTATAAGCAGTAACAGAAGTCCAATAACTTGTGCATAAATTAAATCAACTATGAATAGTATCGGTGAAGAGTGCACAGACCTAAAGAAGAAGTACGATGATTGTTTTAATTCTTGGTTTTCGGATAAATTTTTGAAGGGGGACCACGATGACTCTATGTGCGCTGGAATATTCAAAGTTTATCAAGAATGTGTTAAGGTAGATAACACGAGGTGGATTTAGATCGATCTGTGTTTATGTAATCTAGCTTAATATTTTTTTTTTGTTTTCAGAATGCTATGAAGCAGCAAAATATAGATTTTAAAGAAATAGATAAGGATGTCTTGGGGACAGAGCACGAGTTTAAAGCACCGCCCACGGGAAGCAGTTGACAGACGTCCCGCCGTATGTGCTATGCTATGAGTTTAGTCATGTGCTAGGGCCTGCTGAAACCACAGTGCCAGTTGGAGTACAAAGTAAATAACAACACTTAAATAATTTGAGAAAATACATTTTAGTTTCTTAATTTTATATAGCTTATGTTGTACAACAAATAAAATAGGCTTAAAATCTTAGCTTTTGGGTACTAATTGTTATTTAATTTTCAATATCAGGGGTGAATAATCTAATTTAGTTAAACTCTTAAACATGTTATATGGATTTTTTCAACTTTTTCTTTTGGTCAAGGAAGCCATATTCCAACTCTCAACCTTTTGAACGCCACAGCCGGCCAAGATGCCAAACATTGTCAATTGCCGTCAAACTACATACACCACAGGACTGTGGGCTCTCAAACATGTAATTTTACTTCACTCCTTGGCATTCAAAAAGTTAAATACATAGATAAGTTTCTGATATGCACTGAACACACTAATTCAATCTGTATAACGCAATAAAAATTGAAAATTCCTTACTATTTGCATATGTCACACATGAATTGTTGCACATGAAAATAATGAATTCTTAAAACCCTAGTTTGATTTAGCATAACATAATTATAATAAGCACATGTTAGGTAACTTATGTTGAATGTAAATAGAAAGTTAGAATCAAATTTATTTATTACTTAGTGTTTTATTTAAATAAAGAGAATATACACAGGGTGGAGTGGTTTATCTCTGGCTGGTGTCGCGTGGTCGGTACACTATTCCTCGGCTCTTCATTTCTCTGATGACGCCTGCGGGTAGTCGTCCAGATACTGAGATTGCGTAGACTCCTTTACAAAACCGACCTGATGAAAAGAAAGAAAATATTCGTAGCAAAATATTCGACTGGATTTTAGTGCATTATTAACTCAATAACATAAGGAGCAAACCATATTTTTAAAGATATATCAAAGGGCCTGATTGATGCAACCCTGACGAAAAAAGTTTGTAATTTCTATTGTTTGTTTTTGTTGTTGAAAGTGTTTATTTAATTATTAAAAGCTTATTTTTTTCATAAAATAAATTATTGATGTATGGCTATGAGCATTAACATTATTACTTTTCCACTCCATTGATGGATATACTCGCAAAACCGGTTCAACGCCATCAACAGATATTTCCGTCATGGTTGACAGCGTAAATTAGACCTAAGGTCAGGTTGACATTAGTTCTGGTGTTTAGCTGTTATTGGCGTGTAAGTGACGACTTTGTTTTTGACATAGCGTTGAAAAGGTTAACATTTGTATTGTAGACTATGCTCATAGCCACTACCGACACTCATCATCTCGTCATGAGCACAACTGATAAGAATGTTCCCTAAAACAACAGACTCAGATTACCCTTAGGTTGAAAGGGATGGTGAGATAAAGAAACAGTGAACAAATAGTGATAAGGCACATCTTCGGGCCCTGGAATACAGTGTTACTTGTTTCATACCTAATGTAAGTTTACAAAAAATTAACAGTTTTATTCATAATTAGAGGACGCCCGCTACGCGTTCAATTAGTTCCCCTCCGCTCCCCCTATTCTAACCCCTAAAAGACTGCGCCGAGCAAACGCCGAGCGTCCAGTGGCGCCCTTATTACTATTATTGTTTTTTCTAATTAACTAAAGAATTTCCTTGGAATCTGACGATACGTTTTTATAGTGCAAGTAAAAACACAATTTATGGGATACGTAACAAACTTTAATAACAATTACCCTTTGAGTAGTCAGCTTAACGGGAAAAGGTGGCCACTTTTTTCCGTTAAGTTAATAACTCGAAGGTGAATTGTTATTAAACTATAATGATATACCCTATAAGTTGTGTTTTCGTTTGTAGTACAAAACACAATAAAAGTAATGAAGGCGCCACTGTACATCCGGCGTACGCTCGGCGCAGTCAATTTCCAAAAATCCTTTCTTAGTGCACCCCTAGGCCTCATAAGGAACTTACGTGCCAAATTTGGAATCTCTAGACCCAGATCTAGGCTCTAAAAAGGGGTAGATTTACCTGTAAAGGTTTGCATTCCCTATAAATTAATATTGACAAAAGCTCCGTACTTTTTTCTTCTATAAATCAGGGACCGGACCCGCTTACCCTAACCCGGGGTTTTTATAGCGCTGATTTTTATAAACCCGCACATTTCGGTAAGCGCTTCATTGGGTTACACATTAAACGGATAATCCATTCGATTGAGTTAATTTCGCTTACCGCTTACCAGTATCAAAACCTCCGAATGGGTTACCGCTTAAAATACCTTCAAGCAATTTTAGTTCTTAGACGAACTACGTACGACATATTTTTGGACCGTTTATAGAAACCTATAGAAACCAAAACTCGGGCGGCGCGCGCGCTTCAATCAAAGGTGAGTGCAGTGGCCTGTGGCACGAGCCGCTCGTGGCGGCATTTGTCAAAGCTTTATGAATTGCCGCCGTCGCAGCCTTGGTCCTTGATCTTTAAGCATATTTTTGCAAAAATGTTGGGTCCTTGTGATCAATTTTTGGCGTAAACTACCTTTTGTCACTTGTTTGCCTATTTATTTGTTTATTGCACGCATATTACTCGTCACTTTCTTAGTGATTTGCGAACGTTGCGCATCTTCGTAGTTATATTAGTAAGTGAAAGTTAATTTGATGAGCTAAGATTTGGTGTGTCGTTTTGGTAATAAGAGACTGTAATTAATCAAGTAAAGATATTAACTGTTATTGTTATTAAAAAAAAGTACAAGTGTACATACCTACTCCCGGCTTTATTATGCCTAAACAAAAAAGTGACGCAGCTCATCGGTATTATGAATACGACGTGGCATCAAATATAAGTACCTAAAAAATAGCGGCACGCGCGGGAAGGTGGCGAAGGGGTTACCCTAACCCGAACGGTAAGCGCTTAATACCAAATCCAACAACATTCGGTAAGCGGTTACCAAAGGGATACGGTTAGGGTAACCTGGCTTGATAGGGCTATCTCATCGTTGGGTAAGCCGGTGAAGAGGTTACCGAAACGATTGGCTTACCGTATGAACGGGTAAGCCGTTCGAACGGCTTAAGCAAAGGAACGGGTTTTCCGGTCCCTGCTATAAATATGCTTGAAACATACTAAATCACTAAATAATGGATGACTATAGGCACTGAAAGTGTTAAATTACCAACTTCTAATTGCATGTTTATATCTAAAACAAACATGGTATCCAATAGTAGAAGTTTAATTGACTGCATGAAATATAAATAATTAGTAATTACCTCTATGATTAAAGAACCTTAGACCTATAATTGACATGTATCCTGACATCCTGAGGAGCTAGATTACTGCAATGGTAATCTAAACTGAGAGACGTGACATCCAAAGCAATTACCCCTTAATCAAACGGGTAAATTTTTAAGAAGATAAATGAATATTATAAAATTTTGTGGGTAATAGTTTCCCAATATTTGAATAAGGGCAACAAATTCTTAATCCATAGTTTCGCCGACGCCATTGCTACAGATGGTGAGGGGTAAATTTAAAAATGTTATGTCATGTCATTATGGTTATTGCTGGGACACCGTCCAGCAGTGGATGTCTTTCTGTCTGATGTATTGATGTTGAACCATATGTAGAAAATCATGAAAATGACACTGCAGTAGTAATATGTATATATTTTCTAGTTTTGATATGGAGGTAAGAGCATCAAGCTGAGTCACAGAATATAACCACGCAAAAATTATATTTTTGAGCATTTTAAATCTTAGACAGTTTAATCAAAGCTATGATCCTATGTGAAAACAAACACCAATTTCCTAGCAAAACAGCACTTAAGTTTGTTGAATATGCTAACTCTGTGCTCAGTAGCAGTTTTAGGGTAGGGTGCGGTTAAGCAATAGATGTAAAGGGGCCTGCAGGCCTTGCGGCTGATTATTTAATTCTATCCCTTGTCTTTTTTTGTATGGGTTTAAATGGGAGATTAGGGGCACTGTAAAAATCTCACCCAGTGCGCTGGTAGTACATAGTTTTAACTCATTCTCATACAACCCTACCACTACAAATGTTACATCCACAGCAAGCTGATTTGCTTGTAACTGTCAAGTGCGCCTGCCTTAGCATACTTACTTATGCGCTGCCATTTACACACCCAGCTGTCTTCAGGGCTCATCACAGCTATCATCCTGAAAATAGAAAAAAATAAGATAAGATAAAGGGGCTTAAGTTCCAGAATTTGGAATATTTAGTATCATCCCAGTTATAACAGGTTATAAAATCTATTGCACAATGCATCGCAATCATCTCAGCACCAATATTTCTCCAAGTGTGGAAGCACGGACTCATGATTCAAAGCAACATGACCTAATATTGGGGCCGTTCAAAATTGTGACTCCATAATTGAAGCATGGTCTCCTCGCAAGCAGATGGGTGACTCATCATTAGGGACATCCGGACAGGGAACGTGTTAATTCACTCTGGAGTACTGAGCTAGGTACTAACCCATCAAAGTTATTACTTGTGCAGTCATAAACGTTGTCCTTGTTCGTTTTCATTCGAAGAAACTCGTCGCAGTTGTCACAACCATCGAATTCGAATTGGTCAAATGTCTAAAAATAAAAAATCATTAACAACGTTGTGGAAGTGCAACAAATAAATATTGGGGCATCGTGCGTACCTTGATTAAAGAACAAACTAAACAGGCCCGTAGACCTCTTAAATCTTTTGGTACTGTTTCTAAAGACATTTCGAAGGGTTAAATGAACTTAGAAATAATATCAATCGAAAATAAAACGCTATTTATTATTAATTTCCGAAAAATGCTAGCCGTTTCAACAACAACCACTCGACCGACTGACTTCTAGCTTGACAATAATGACAGAAATCAAAATGACAGCTCGCGCAACAGGTACGCTAGACTACAGATAAGAAAAATGGACTGGACTAAAAGTTGACAATACGCAATAAAATTCAAGTTACCAACCTTATAAGCATAGTGTATAAAAACCGTTTCATTTGATAAGGGCCCATTGAAAAATTACCGGATTTCCTTTTGATTTATTATATTTGCTGACTATATGGCGGTTCACCGCGGGTCCGCAGTGATTTCGTCAATGTCTAGTAACTGAGGACCCGTTCGCGGTGAACCGACATCGATAAAAAAAGATAGGTATGTATAGGAATTACAAGAACAGCCACCAATAGATTTTTAATGTGTGTTTCGTGAAAATTAAGTTGATGATTGATTACAACGTTACGATTTAGTAATTTACACAGGAAATGATAGTTCACGTGTTTTCTGCAAGACGATGAGGTTTTATCTTATAGCCAATTTGTGCCAAAAGTCGTTACTGAAATTATCAACAAGTTTTAGGTAATTCTCTGCCTACCCTCCTCTGCAATTATAGCTATGAATGTATGTATATATATTTAGCGTGGTTTTATACTTCTGGGGCCCTGATATGGTTGCGTATACTAGGCCCGCTGGTACACCAACGGTAGGGGTTTTAAAATCGAAAAACTTTCAAAGACTCCAAGATGATGGTTTTAAATGGTAACGTAGGCCCTTTCCTCGATTCTCTCCATAGATATGTAATGCTATTACAATATACTTACTTCGCAACCCATTTAAAGTACTTTCACGCGCCCACGAATGACGCAGTTGGTGACTGTACACGAACAAGAGTAGGTAAGTAGTAGATTGGCAAAAGAGTTTGTTCAAATCAGGACGTTGGTCGGACTGAAATTGGCAACATGATCAATTTTTTATTCAAAACTTGCTGCTTAGTCTGGTAGTTGCCACTTGAGAATATTTTAGTTCCATCTGTCACCACATCAAACACTTTTTTGGCAACACATAAAAGTCTCGTCGCATTCTCACCGAAACCCTGAGACCCTACTTTGAAAATCGAATTTCGAAGTTACGTTAGCTCCATCCCGGTCACTCTTGATTCGAGACTAAATCGAGAGAAAGGGATGGAGCTAACGTAACTTTGAATTCTATTTTCAAAGTAGGATCTGTCTATCTCCGACTCCAGATATTGATAGACCCATTGATGATGTGACCACCGTGTCAACCATGTTACCCTTTGACTTCTTACCAAGTACCTAACAGTGCTAACATTGTTATCTTCGTGTTATAAGTAAAATTTTTGAGAAGTTAATTTTAAAAGATTTTATAGGTCACTTCAATAGAAATAAACTGCTTAACAGTAATCAGTTCGGCTTCACTAAAGGACGATCCACAACTGATGCAGCTTCTTTACTCATTAAATATATAATCTTGTGATGCAATAGGATTTTTTTGTGACCTTTCCAAAGCTTTCGATTAAGCGTAGATCATGCGACTCTTATATTAACATTAGAACATTATGGTCTGTCAAATCATTCTCTAAGTCTTATGTCTTCATATCTTAGTGATAGGACACGAACGATTGTTGTAAACCAAACACAGTCCATTGGAGCAGCTGTTAAATTAGGTGTGCCTCAAGGCTCTATTTTAGGTCCTTTTTATTTCTGGTTTATATAAATGACATACCACCAACAACAACAGGCAACAGTAGATAAACTTTCTGAAATTGAACTTTTTGCTGATGATACTTCATTAATTTTCAAAGTAGATAGAAAGTCCATTGACAGCAGTAGGATAAACGCCACACTAGTTAAAGTACTTAATTGGTTTACTAGTAACAATTTACTACTAAATGCTAAAAAAACTAAATGTGTTAGGTTCGCTTTACCTAATGTTAAACCGGTAGATTCTAGTATTTTTATAAATGACGAATGTCTGCAAATGGTAGATAAGGCAGTTTTTCGAGGCATAACCATAGATAAAAAATTGCAATGGAGTCCCCATATAGCGGTACTGGCAGGTAAACTAAGTTCCGCAGCTTACGCCTTTAGGAAAATTAGACAACTAAACTAACTAATAGTAAGACAGCTCGCATAGTTTATTATAGTTATTTCCATAGTGTCATGTCGTACGATATTCAGCGTCGCTATTGCCTAACGCACACTAATATCAATTTGCTTCAAAGCGGAACAATTGTTTTCATTTTGTATGCAGACAAGCCTTCGATTTTCAAAATGAAATTAATTGCGATTGCGAGTGCGTTAATCAATAGCCCCTCTGGTCTAGGGTAAGGCAGCTGAAATACAAAGTATATTTGTTTTACAAAAAAGGGCTATTCGTCCTTTTTATAACTTAAATTCCCATGACTCCTTCTGAGAACTATTTAAAGAAATTCACATCTTAACTGTAGCGTCTCAATTGATTTATTAGAATATCATTTATGTTATTAAAAATTTAGATTCTTTCACGAAAAAATCTGATGTACATAATTTAAATACAAGAAATAAAAATAAAATTGCCATCCGAAAAATCCGCGTTCGTAAAGTATATAAATCATGTGTTGATCAATGCATTCATTTCTATTAAAAATTACCTGACGAAGTTTTAAAGTTACCATTTCCAGTACCTAAAACTTACTTGAAAAAGTCGCTGATGTCTAAAGCTTTACTATTGGGTCGAGGACTATCTATCAGATAAAAATACTTGGCCTAAACTAAACAGCCAAATAACTTAATAATACCTTAGTCATAAAAAATATGTAAACATTGTATATTGTCTAGGGGACACGGTTTCTGTAGGAGAATGTATCGAAACTTTTTTGTAGTTGTCTTGCATCACCATCGTTAATTTTAATTTTTGATCTGATAAGGACCTATAGGCCCACCTTATGGGATCTGATAAGGACCTATAGGTCCACCTTATGGGATCTGATAAGGACCTATAGGCCCACCTTATGGGATCTGATAAGGACCTATAGGCCCACCTTATGGGATCTGATAAGGACCTATAGGTCCACCTTATGGGATCTGATAAGGGTCGCAGGAAACAGCTGGATGCTAGTAGCACAGGACCGATCATGGTGGAGATCATTAGGGAGGGCCTATGTCCGGCAGTGGGCGTGATTTGGATAACATGATGATAAATATGATACAGTAGGTATTGCTATAGTTTAACCAATTAAAAAATGTTCTCAAGCTTCCTACCCACGTCGATCCTCATTGGGTACCAAATAGATAACAAAATGATCGGTTAAAAACATTGCTAGGGTTATTACTCGATAGTACGAAACTGTGAATGAACGGGGGTCGTGGCGGGTCGAGCCCTAAGATAGGACGTCACAGGCAGCTGTGTGATAACGACTTCGAAAACATCGATTGGAAAAATACGTCAAGTTACCATCAAAACATTTGATGCATTCTTAGGTGATAAGGGAAACAAAATAATAATGTTTTTATCGTACGATTGCATTTAATTTCACTTGTTTGTGTTAGGTTAGTTGATACAGGTTATGGGCCAAAATTTTGCAAGACAATTTTGGATCAGTTCCCGCGCCCCGTGGTCCAAATAGAGTATGAAAAATATAGTGGGGAGTCTTTTAAAAAGTCATTTACAAGGTTTAGGAACTCAATGTCGTCCGTAATTATATATAAACTGAACGCTAATGTAACGTTTAAGTTTTCCGAACAATAAATATTGATTTGACGGAAAATTTTACTCGGTCTAGTTTCTAATCTCGTAGGTTAATTGTCTCACAGGAACAAAATACATAGTAGTGTTTTTCTTGCGTATGGTGGGATTGTATAATTGCTTTAGAGTTTCCATTTAATCCAATCACTTTTTATCCACCCTCTGGTCTAGCGCTAGTCGCATCCATTGTGTGCCCACCATTTTACGGATATCATCCACCCAACAAGCTGGCAGTCCGTCAGATTATTTTGAATTCCTTGACCACCATTCACTGACCTACTTCGCGCATCTGCCATCATCTTTATGAGCAGTTATAGAAATTACCTTTATTTTTCGTAATTGGAACATAATTCAACATGATAGGTACCTACTTACTTATTACCATTCTTCTGGAGTATGATGAGGACATTTGGATAAATTTTAAAATGTTCTGTTAGAGTAAAAAATTAGAAACTGGGGCGTACCTACAAGCCAAAAATATAGTGTTTTTCGATCCACGTCAATATTTTGTAAAGAATGGATTTTCTACTATATTGGGCATACTACCTGTTCATTGAAGTCGGTGTTTTCAGTCAGTGACAACCCTAGCTTGCTTTGAAGGTATGTACCTAGTTATGATTCAAAGATTAGGGCTTTACTTTAAAAATCGAAATTCCAAGTTACGTTAGTCAGCCGTGGGTTTAAAAATGTTCATTGAACACGGCTAAAGACTAAAATTAAAATAAAATATTAAAATAATTTTGTAATTTATTTATGTTTTAAAGTCATGAAAATTTGCATACGCCTTTAGGTACTTAGTTCTAAAGACAATACAATAATATATTACCATCGAGCTGGTCTGATGGTGGAGACTTGGGGTGGTCATAGGAACTCTTTAACTACACCATGATAAACCCATCGCGTAAGGGGTTGTTAGAATTGTCTTGACTGTACAAAAAAAAAGTATAGTCGGCAACAAAAGATTGTCCCAAAACGATTTTTTTATATATTGAGGTTATGTGTCAAACAGTACTGATTTGTTTACATTTTTGGTCTTGACCCCGACTATACATAATTGAGTAGTTACTCGTAAAATTTAGAGTGGCCAAAAATGACGGTTCAAAGATAGTCACCGCGTAGTAGTGTAGATTCTAAGTTTAACATAAAAAATGAAACTTTTAGCCCCACTGAGATTTCTGAAGTTTTTTCGACCTACTGTGGAAAAAAACGTCACGAAAATCAATTAAAACCAAACCATTATTTTGCGGACGTTTTCTTTTGAAACTTGAATAAAATTATTTTAGTAGTAATCACTACATAGTATAAAACAAAGTCGCTTCCCGCTGTCTGTCCCTATGTATGCTTAGATCTTTAAAAGTACGCAACGGATTTTGAAGCGGTTTTTTTTAATAGATAAAATGATTCAAGAGGAAGGTTTTTATGTATAATAGATGCTGTTTTATGTACGGGTTTTACAGAAACCGAAGCGAAGCGAGGGCGGGTCGCTAGTTACTAATAATACCAACAAATAGAATATTTAAATAAAAATTGTGTAGTACTTATCTTGCGTTATTGAAGGAAACGTGGGCAAATTCAACCATGTACAGGCGATCGTCTGTCCATACATACGTGTACATACATACATAAACTCACGCCTTCATTCCCAGAGTGGGGTAGGCAGAGCTACAGAATTACCAACAACTGTAAAAACTTGTTGATAAGTCGCTCCATCCAAACACAGATTATATACACAAGTTACTCTTTCACCAAGAATTCTGATAAACATAATTTAAATACTAGAAATAAAAATAAAATCGCTATTCGTAAATTCCGCGTCCGTAATTCGTAAATTATTTGTTGGTCAATGCATTCATTTCTATAATAAATTACCTGACGTAATTTTAAAGTTACCCTTTCCAGCACTTAAAAATTACTTTTAAAAGTCGTTAATGTATAAAGCTTATTATAGGGTCGAGGACTATCTAACAGACAAAAATGCATGGTCTAAACCCGAAACATAGTCAATAATAATTTGATGAATTGCAAAAGCTTTATCTTGTCTAGAGGACACCGTTGATGTAGGAAAATAATATATCGAAACTTTTATGTGGTCATCTTGCACCGTGTTATAAGTTATAAACAAATATGAGTAGGTAGGTGGGTTTTAGTTTTTTTTTTCTTTCCTTTTTCTCCCTTTATCTCTCACGTATGATTTTTGGCATGTTTTCCTGCTGATCTACGCATGTTATTTGATATTATATTGAATTTAATATTTATTGCTTTATATAATGCTAGATTAAGTAGTACCATTGTAATATGTTTAAAAAATGACTGACTGCTGAGTTTCTTGCGGCGTTTCTTCTCAGCAGTGTCTCCTCTTGGGAAGCGCTGGTAGATTCTTGACGTGTAAAAGTGCCCGTACGGCCTACTTACTGAATAAATGTCATTTATGTTTTCTCTTTTTTTTTTTTTATTTCTTTTTTATTTACTACACCATTAATGAATTTGTGAATCAAAATTAATAGTACAGTCAGTCGTCCTCTCCCATCTTTGCGGTGCCCATCAGGGTTCATAATGAGCTATTCTAGTGTTAACTTCTAGGCTAGTAAGTAAGATCTATGTAAAACATTATGATTGCAATAAATGATTGAGTATTGAGTATTGAGTATCTTTTTTTTATCTTTTATAAGTACTTGACAGGCACACTTCCACGTGGCCAAAGGTACAACTGCGTAGTAAACTATCCGCTATCTTCCCTACGTTATCACAGAAACGAAAGCTTACTCAATATAATACGCAGTTCAACTTTACTATCGATAATTAAACGTACCGCGGAGATTAAACTAATGAGACACAGTAATTAAACTAGTTACATCTAGTTCTAGACTAGATTCGTATCTGCGGCCTATCCGGTAGCCTAGGGTTTACACCTTCCTAAATTAGTCACTAACAAGAGGGATGCCGCAATACGTCAGATACATATGGAGATACCTCCATCTCGTTCCAACGTATTGCTAATAATAAATAAGGAATAGACCTTCCCTATCTATTAAGCTTATTAGAGGCCTACAACATGGACCATTTGACACATACATACATAAGCTCACGCCTTTATTCCCATAGTAGGGTAGGCAGAGCTACAGAATTACTAACAACTCTAAAAACTTGTTGATAATTCTGTAACCACATTTTGCACAATTAGGCTAAGATGTTTACCAGTGTATTAGTGACAGGTTGCAAGCCCATCGCCTAACAGTACTACACAGCCTTTATTCCCTTAGTCGTCTCTTACGACATCCACGGGAGGACATGGAGTGGCACTATTCTTACCCGGCAACCACACGGGACCATTTGATCATCGTCACTAACAAGCATAGATGTATAACTTATAGGAAACGATATAAAACCCCCCGATACAATGGCGGGTGCTACATTCAGAGTAAATAACTCTTCAAAAGCACAATCGATTTTCATCAAACCCAACTAAGAACCATCCTGATTAAACGGGCTTTCACGAAAAAAACCGCATCAGTAAATTAAATTTATAACACGCCTCTGCGGTCCTAGTGTGGTTGCTTTATCGGGTGACAAATAGTGGATAAAGATTCATCACTCTCGTACTTATTACGTGTCAAACAGTGACAGATGTTTTACCCCACATTTTGTCACGCGATAAACGCAGCCGTATTTATCGCTCTGGTTTATCGATGTAGATAAAACATCTGCCACTCTATGACCAGGGTAGTGATTCTGTAAACAACGCCGGTCGTGCGGACTGTCGAGTGATATCCAAGCGGCGAGATTAAGTAGTCCCGTCAGTGCGAACAAAACAGATTGTTGCGCGTGCATTTTCAATTTAGCAGCACGATGGGTCGAACGTATAAGGCTGCTTAATTGAAAATGCACGCGTTACAATGTGTTTTGTTCGCACTGACGGGACTACTTAATCTCGCCGCTTGGATATCACTCGACAGTCCGCACGACCGGCGTTGTTTACAGGATCACTACCAGATATAGTGAATAATCCTTTCCCATCGTTTTTTGTCGGGTAATCTCGTATTTATCTTGCTTTCTCAATTAGCTTCAGGACCCGTCAATAAGCTACCTGAGAAAGCAAGATAAATACGAACTTATCCGACAAAAACGATGGGAAAGGATTATTCAATACATCTGTAACTATTTGAATACAAGTTCAAAAAGTAATATTGCGTACACTAAAGGTCTGCAATAACTATGTAGGTCATCCACAACATGCTAGCGTTTATCACCTGCCATATAATATGAAATTGCTTTGTTAAAAGAAAATAACATGGATTGCTTTTGCATTCCAATTTAAAGCTTAACACGCGTTGAGAAGGTCTAAGTTCCGTTTAGACTTGGTACGTTATTAACATGAGATTGAGAGTTATTTTACTGTGAACGTTTTACAACTTAGAATTTAGAATATTGCGAGCAAAAAGGTTGGTCGAAAGTCGAAGGGCGAGCGAGAAGGTTGTCCAGAGGGCGACAGACGTTTAGAATAACGAATAATAAACCTCTGATGCAAAGTGAGTGTGTGCAATGTATGTATGTAGCAACGTAGCTCCCAAACAATGTTTAATGCTCTTTACGGCTTATCATACTCGCCAGACATAATTATGTACGTATATACTCACACGGTTTTGCAAAGTAACACACACACACGCATGCACACAAACACATATCATACCTAAATCCACGCACAAGCCCCCAAACGCATTACAGTATGTATAAACATAATTAAATATCCTCTTGTTCTTTTTTGCTTGTTGTTGCTCTGTCGTTCCTCGGGGTTGTGGCAGAATACCAGTGTTTTGCTCATAATGAGCAAAGTTATACGCTGAGCCATTGCCCTTTTGCCCTGCTGCAGCGCACACATTCTTTTGGCAATTTGTGTGTAATGTTAGTGTCACTCTGCTTATTATTATTTTTATTTTTGTCAATTGTATGTGTGTTTTGTAGTAGGTACGCAAATAAACGTTTTATCTATCTATCTATCTATCTATCAAACAACATGACGTAATAGAAACGATATTTCAACAATTACTAGATGCTAGTAAATGATATTTTAGAGACCAGTAATTAGGTGTTTTACCCGAGCTGGTTCAATCGGGTTGTTCTTTGATAGGTTTCATGAAAATCGGTTAAGCCGTTGAGATATTAGCAACGGAAAGAGATACAGATACACAAACTTAAACATCTTCTTTTTAGGGTTCCGTACCTTAAAGGGAAAAAACGGAACCTTTATAGGATCACTTTGTCGTCCGTCTGTCTGTCAAGACCCTTTATCTCCGGAACACCGGAACACCCCGGAACACACCGGAGTCCGACGCTCTTGTCCGGTGTTTTCTAAAGAGGGCAGACTTGTGTGTAAGTCAGTAGCACCGTAGCTCCCAACCGGATGGACTGATTTGGTCACTTTTTTATTAGGGGTTGAACAACAGTTGCTCTCTATACCTTTAGGTAGGTCCATACTTTTAGGTATTTAAAAAAATTTAAACAAAGCAACCACGTGACATAGTTCGTCAGCCAATAGAAGCAGAACACTGATACGTCAAAGTTCGATAAATCAGTTTTAATTGGCTGTTCAACAATGTCACGTGGTTTGGATTGTTTAAATTTTTTTATATACCTAAAAGCATAGACTATAATGCATTTTTTACTTATTTAGTTTTTATATTTAACTAGCTTCTGTCCATGACTTCGTTCGCGTTGAAAAAGCGTGGCAAAGGCCTTATTTTTTAAAACAAAACTTGGTTTGCGTTTCCTCGCAAATACCAGCTTTCGCCGTAGCTGTGGCACAGTGTAAATAAGTCAGTAGAACGTCTTCAAGCATTGGAAACTCATGAAGTGGCTTAGCTACCAACGGGCTAGGCGGGGCAGTGCCCCGGGGCCCTCAAGCTCGGGGGGCCCCCAGAACCTGATTAGCAAAGCTCTTATTGCACTACCTAGCTAGCTAATGATACCAAAATAATTATTTGTGCTCGTTCTAAGTCTATAAAACGGCTTTTGTCGGCTGTGGTTGTATTCTGTTCTATTATTGGTTATTAGTGACGCCATGTTGACGCGCGCCCGCATGTCATTCAGTCAGCCGTCAAACGTGCGTTAGATGGATAAAATAGATGCAATTTAATTAGCATCTTATAACTATTACGTATAAGTCTGATCGTGGGATTTAATCGTGCTTTCGGAAATCATCGGAATCGTTGTTCGTGTCTGCGCGAACGATTCACGACACCCCATATAAGTTGTGTTCTACGGCTTAGGTTTCAATAAATCTAAATTGCATAATGCCTTATTCTCTAATTTGACGAAATTTTGAAATGCCATGGTCCCTGTAAAACCTTAATATCAAAATAGCTCACTCTTAAAATGATGGACAGTCATAATGACTTTGACCTAAAAACTTTAATTCCTTAATTACCTAAATATTGAAATGTACATTTCTTTCGAATACCGAATCATAGATACGTCAAACTTTCAAAATAACTGAAGCCGAAAACACCGGAATGGCAAAATGTCATAGTCTCAAAATGCCTAAATTCGTTTTCACTTCTTTCAAGTGGCCAGTACTTAAGAAAGATAGTATATATGCATGAAGGTTAGGTAAAACTTTTTCAATTTTAGGTATTTTGGTATTTGGTTGTTTTGAAATTATGATGTTTTGAGATAAAGGTGTTGTGAAGTTTGGTCGTTATGAGCCTAAGACATTTTAAAATTCAGCCATATTGAGAATCCGGTGTTATGTGAAAAAAATTTAGGTATTCTGGGATTTAGGTATTTTGACACTTAGTCCTTTTGAGATCAAGGAGAAAAAAAAAAAAAAAAAGAAAAAAAAAGAAAAAGGGTAAAAAGGTAAAACGAAATTAAGCCGTAATGAAACCAAAGCGTTCTACGTACGGTCACGAGCGTTAATTTGGGACCAATTTCAGCTGTCAGATGTCGTCATTTGTAACTTTGTGGAAACTCAACCTTATTATTGTAGAATGTCAGATTGACTTTGGACCTAAGGTGGGTACACGCAGCAACACATCTAGCTATATACTTCAGAAATCTGAAATATTGCATGAAAGAGAGTTGCACTAGAATGCGAATGTTGTTGACATAATACACATATATACATCTCTTTATTTTTCTCTCTGCTCTGTCTTTAATGGTTAGTTAGGTGTGATATTTTCAGTGTTGTTTCAATGGCGTTGTCAGCCACGAGATTTAATTAGGTACCCACCTTAGGTCCAAAGTCAATCTGACATTCTACAACAGTAAGGTTGAGTTTCCTAAAAGTTATAAATGACTTGACATCTCTAATGACATTGACGACTTCAAGCATATTTTTCTTAAAATGGGTCCCAAATTAACGCTCGTGACCGTACCAAATTGAATCTCGTGACTGTACCAAAGATGAACTACGTTTCTGTATTGACTATGTGACGGCCAGTATAATTAACTGATATTTCAGATGAGTCGTTCTGATTTCGTCTGCGGTTGCGGTGGCCGCCGCCCCGCAGTCTGCGATCGTTTTACACACACGTGGGCCGCCGACCGGCTGCCAAACACGTCAGGGCCTTTATTAGACGCGGGCTGGGTAGTCTCTAAACAACGACAATCGAACGGACGGACGAGTGATGTCCAAGCGGCGAGTTTACGAGGGTTGCTATGAATATTTTTAGTTAATTAAAAACCATTAATTTTTTTTACAAATTACTTTTATATTTGTCAAAATATACTCCTCCAAGTTCAATACATCGCCTCATTCTATATAACCAATCCTCAAAACATTTAAAAAATGCATACTGCGGAAGGTCAAAGAAAAGTCGCTCAAATTCTAGTACTGCCTTGTTCGAGTCCATAAAAGTCCGGCCACGCATCATTTTCTTTATAGTGGGGAACAAGAAATAGTCGCACGGGGCCAGGTGGACTGTAGGGTGGATGCGACACCAGCTGAACACCTTTACTGGTCAAAAAATCCATTGTTATTGCCGCGGTGTGAGCAGGTGCATTATGTTGGTGAAAAAGAATTCCATGAGTGCCGCTCTTTGGACGATCCTCACCAAGTCTGTCAAATGCCTGGGGTAAAAAGACCTCTGTGTACCACTGGCTAGTAACTGTTCTTCGATCTTCGAGTGGAACTACAGTTACTGGCCCCCCGCGGCGATAGAAAACGGCGATCATTTTTTTGTTCACACTACGGCCACGAACAATTTTTAATGGCGGCCCGTCTTCCTCAAACACCCATTGCATAGATTGTTGCTTTGTTAGAGGGTCATAGCAGTATATCCAGGACTCATCAGTAGTAAGGATATTAGAAACCTTTTGGGAATTGCCTCCATCGAATTTTTTGAGCATAAACTGGCACCAAACTACTCGCCGGGTTTTTTGCTCTTCGGTCAGCAAATGCGGTATCCAACGCGAAGCGACCATCCTGACGCCAAGATGATCATGTAAAATGCTTGAAACTGCGGGTGATCCAATACCAAGTTCATGCTCTATTTCCCGATGGGTAATAATATTTTCACCTCAGCAGCTCAAACAAGCAGGTTTTGCTGCTTAAAAACAGTGAGCAAAATTCAATTTTGCTGCGAGCGAGAGGCAAAGTAGCTTTTTAATTATTTTTTTTAAATGCCGTGAGCAGTGCTGGGGCTACTCACAACATTCGAAAAAATTGAACTTCACTTTGTTCTGTCACTTTCACTTCGATAGGAAAAAAGCGAGAGATAGAAACAACTTGATTCGAAGTTCGATTTTCAAATTCCACACATAGTAGGCCCAAAAAGAAACGCACGTTCGGATGCACACATAACCGTAAAATTGCAAATAAAACTATCTGTTAAACTTTGAAATGTGTTTATTATAACTATTTTATACAGTAGGTACAATCATTTTTTTTATTTAATGTTTTGAAGACAAAATTAATGAAAAATAAGAAGTTATGTATCTACATAATTTTGTTATCGTTTTAACAATCTTTAATTTCGTGACATAAACCGCGGGGGCAGTTTCAGAACGCATTTCAAAAATAGCGGGATTATTGTACTTAAAAAAAAAAAGTAATGTAATGTAAATGACGATGTAATTTTTGTTAATTTGTCCGCCATAGCCAATAGCCATAGACAAGGCCTAGTTAGGTTTTTTTTAAAGCCACAGACTACATAAAGCTGTATAAAGTTGTGTTTGCACTACGGCATTATCAAGTTGAGTGACAGGTTTTATCGGTTTCATGTTTATTTTTTCCACTTTTTATTTTATTAGTATTTTGCAAAAATGCTTGTGATTGATGCATATGCGATCGTGTCGTTATTTAGTCGTGTATTCACCAAATGGTCACAACGGAAGACCTGCGTTGGCCCTACCAGCTTCACGCTGTGTTGTTCTCGCTGCTGAGGTGAAAAGTTGTATGTCTCACACGAGACCAAAGTTTTTTACGTCTCGTATCTTTGAATCCCTCGCTACGCTCAGGATTCTAACCTAGAATCACTCGCTACGCTCGTGATTCAATAATAGAATCCTTCGCTTACTCGGGATTCAAAATCATCACTCGCAGCAAAAACCAACTTTGCTCTCTTGTTGAACAATAGTTATTTGTTCAACA